>CAAKHG010028942.1:0-14117 GCA_901007715.1 Dactylopterus volitans
CCACCGGGGGACCCCCCCCCCCCCCCCCCCCCCCGGCACTGGTCTCCCAGGCGCAGTCAGGTCTAAAGACCATGAGACTCAGCTCATCAAATCTAATTTTGCAAACGCATTAAAAAAAAACCTCGCTTATAGATTACTTCAATATAAGAGGAGCACAAAATAAATAAATAAATAAATAAAGAAAGAGAGATCACTTGATTGTGCCACGAGGCTGCGATGTGATTAAAAAAAAAAGTGGCAAAACCCAAAGTATAATCTGAGATGACACCTTGACAACAATTTGACTAAAAGTAGCGGTGCGCGTACGAAGCGGCGGCGGCGGCGGCGGCGCCCGGAGTCCGTCACGCGTCACGCCGATCGGCGAGCGAGGGGCGGCTCTCGTTACTCACCGCGGCGGAGAGGAGCCACAGGCAGGTGATGGCAAAGTTCACGCACAGCGCCCTCATGTTGCAGCGGCGGCGATTATCCGCGCACGGCGTCGGGGAGCCTCGGGGGCGACGCGGGCGCCGGGAGCAGAGCCGCCTCACTGCCGAGCCCAAGCCCGCGAAAGTGGAGGAGACATTCTGCGGCGAGACGCCCGAACATCTCCCATATAGAGCTGGAGAGAGGAGAGAGAACCCTCCACTGGTGCTGCTCCCCTCCGCTCCCTCTCTCTCTCTCTCTCTCTCTCTCTCTCTCTCTCTCTCTCTCTCACTCACACACTCTCTCTCTACACACACACACACAAACTAACATGAACCAATAATAATAATAATAATGATAATAATAAATTGAAATGCAGAAGCAGCAGCCTCGGGAGCAACGTGGCAACTCGTGATCACGTCTGCGTAAATAATTCGAATTAGTGGCAGGCTAATTGGCTGACACATGGAAACGGTGTCTCGCATCCGCGCGCGCGCCCGCGCACGTACGCACGCCCTGTCTCACTTGACGCCCCTGTTCATTTTCGCCACCTGGCCGGCGCGTGTTCACGACTCATCAACCCGGGGAAGGGAGGCTCCGAGGCGGGCACATTCTGACAGCCCTCCGCTTCATGGCGAGAACTTTGTGGGGAAACAAAAAAAAAAAAAAAAAAATCACTTACAAATCTGCTCAGCCAACCGACCGAATTTTAACACGTCGCAAGCGGAGTGTCGAGCAGGAGTGTACACGGAAATTCACAAGTACACTATCTGTTTGCGCATCTACGTGCTTTGTGATGCGCGACCATTTGTGGCTGTTATGACATCCCAGTAAGAACTGCACCCCTAATCGTGCTCAATGCTGCTGAAACGTCGTGCAAGAAAATCAAATTAAATGACGTTTGACCTGTTATGCAGTATTCAGACATAGTACAGCTGCCAGGACAGATGCAGGACGCACAGTAGCTGCAGTACTGTTCGTTGTACTCTGTTTATAGTAGGTTCATTTTCATCCCCAGCTGAGTGTTGACAATAAACATGTTTTTTGTTGTTGTTGTTGTTTGTTTTTTTTGTCTGTTGCATCTGTGTTCATATTTATAGCATGCGCCGGATGAAAACGACAGACACACAGTGATAGTGTTTTGTTTTTTTATACTAAATATATCATTGGCGAAGAAGAACTGCGAGTTGCAGATTTAGCACAGCTGCGTGCAAGATGCTGATGAGAGGATCTGTTTCTGATGCAAAAGCATCACTTCATGTTCATGTGGCTGTGAATGTAACGCTGGCTTTTGCGAGATATGTAACGTACCGTATATTGTCTGTTTGTTTTGGGACCATGGTTGCAGGGATTGTTTGTTTATTTTTAGCAGTAGTGTAAAACTGTAATGCACAAAGTTTTTAAGAGAAAAGTTGCTTTATTTCTGAGTGGAGTTTTTGGGGCTTGTTGTTGTTGTTGTTTTTCTGATGATGACAGATGACTGTACGACTTCATTAGCCTATAACAGACTTTTGAAGCTAGTTGACCTCACCACTCCGCCTGAAAATGAACTATTGTCTGGGTGGTCGTCACAGATGAGAAAAGCATCAAAAGAATCCAATTTAATTTATCCGGAAAGTACAATACGGTAATCAGCCTCGGCTCCATTTTGCAGATATCCTCCTTTTGACAGCCTGTTTGTGGGTTTATTTTGAACGTTGCTGACATTCAAAGTAGTGACACGTTTTTGTTTATTTTGTTTTTTTCACAGCCCGAGCATCTCTGCAATTACATTTTTGTTGCTGTATGAATGAAATGCGCAGCACGTGGGAAGAGGAAGTGGACCAGAGAGGGGGCAGGTCCACGTGTAAACTCGTAGTACCGTTAGCCCCTGATTGTTGTCGCAGATAAGAGGAGCCTGCTATTCGTTGCTCAGTTTAGACCATTCGGGGATCATTTAAATACAATTAACGCTGAAGACTATGAAGTATTTTACCACCTTTATGTGATATGATCCGGAACGTCGATCCACCAGCACATCCATATGCTTCGCATGGCAGTGCGGCCAGATTCATGGGGAAATCGCGGCCGAACCCTCCTCCTCCGCTCGACTGCTTCTCCGAAAGTGTCGGTAAAAATGATTTGCATGGATCATCCGCCAGATCCATTTTGAACAAAGGCTTCTGTGAATTTATGAATATGGTGGGACCTCATTACTTACCTCCTGCTGGAGTTCACTTCAGCAACACAGCTGTGCCACGGCTTCACCAAAGAGTCTCAGCGAAAGTGAAAGACGACCTTGAGAACACTGAAGGCGGCATTGTTCGCCGCACAGCTGATAATTGGACCACGAGGGTCTGAGCCTGCTCGTTCCCGTCTCTTACAGGACAACGGGCTGCACAGGATATATCAAGTGGTGCGGCGGCCATACATAAGCATGAATATGAAGGTAATCAGTGAGGGACCCGCTCCAGCGGAGAGCTTTGCAACACCTCCAGAAGATGTGCAAACTGTAGCCTCTTTAGCCCAAATGGCGCCCGCCGTACCCGCGTCACACGCTGGCTTTTAGCATGTCAGACGCACGGCTGCCTTCCCACACTTGCCTGCCAATTATCAACGCCGAACATTTGACAAGCCATAGATCGGCCTCCCGAGCGCGGAGGAACGAAGGTGATTGACGTCGGTGAGGATTTTTTCCTCACGGAGCCGTGAAGTCAAAGACGCACAGTGATTATTGCACATTTGCCGTATTTAATTATGCAGCTCTAATTAAAACATTTATACGTCAAAACAATCGTAGGCTTATCAGCAGCAATCAGTCCATTTGAAAGGCTTTTTAGAAGTATGTTTTTACTCACTTATTTATTTATTTATGACCAGTAGGCAAATCTAGGAAACATTATTTGACCTTTTCACTCCTGGCCAGAATCAGTCTGAGAGGTTGTCCTCTGGCCAACCTTTACTAATGTAACGGATGTAAGATGGATAAAGGCACATCACATGTTTTTTTTAAGATTATTCGGGCAAACTGACTTAGAAATTTACTGATGCATTTGTTCAGTTTCATACTCAGTCCTGGAACGGCTCTTCTATCGCTAAGTTTCCTCGTGAGAGTTGCCCCCCCCCCCCCTCTACTCAGTTCCAGCTTCTTCCAACTCACACGTGAACACACTTTTTTTTTAAAAGTCAACAAATCTCCGCCGTGATGCACAAATGGGAGCAAATCTTGAGACTTTTTTTTTTCCCGGGGTGATCGGGTTATAAATGTAGAAAGTAGCATAAACATAAGACGCTTTAAGAGAGTGCGATTTTTTTTTGGTTTGTGCTGATGTTTACAGTGTGTCGCCGGCCGCTTCCCTGCCCGTCACGGTCTCTATGTCACAGTGATCTCCTGCAGCAGATCAGCGGGGAAGTAGCCCAGCTTGCGTCCGGTGCTGACCTTCAGGTAGCCGCCCTTCTCGTCCCCTTTCTTCACTACAATCTGAAACGCAGAGTGACAAAATGGCGTCATCCGTGTCTTGCTGGCGCCCTCGTAAATGCCTCTGCGGATTCACAGATGCGCCATGTGCTGTTATTGTTGTGTGTGTGTGTGTGGGTGGAGGGGGGGGCGGAGTGGAACTGCTTTCTTTGTTTGTGTAACACTGAAAACACTGGCAGGCAGAGTTTACGTTTCTGATGACTGTTGCGTGCTTGGTGCTGTTACCTGATCTTTCTTCAGCGTGATCTGTCCCATCTCCCTGTTCCCTACGAAAGAGCGCGTCACCTTGAAAACTCTTTCCGATGCCCGCACTTTTATGAGGTAGTTGGTGGGGAAATAGCCCGTCTTCTCCCCCATTTTTCCCTGAAGACACAGGGGAGCAGACTTTAAGTTAAACCTCAGCAGAAATAATAATAATAATAAAAATAAAAAAATAGAAAACTTAAGGGAAAAGTGGGACTGAAATATGCAAACTAGAGGAGCAGATCTAAATGTTTTGCTGAAGGTGGCAGTCAAACTCACCCTCCACCACTCTTCATTGGAGTCATCCAGCACGGTGATCCTATCACCAGGGCTAATGCACAAACACAGACAAAACAAATGCCTTAGTGATTTGATTTCTAAAACTAAATAAATAAATAAAATAGTCGGGGAATGAATATTTGAAATTACTGTTTATTGGACTCTGTCTGCGTGTTTCAAAAACTTACTGGAAGTCGAGGTCATCTTTCTCTATGGCCTTGAAGCGGTAGAGAGCCAGGTAATAGTGGGACTGGGAGAAGGTGCCCTTGCTCTGGGGACGGAACCACACAGACACGGCTGTATATGATCCATAACGGAAACCACGCTCAGCGCAAGAGCCGCTGCATCAGAACCTTCGGTCTCTGCAGCCGCCTCGGAGCAAAACCGAAACAGTTTCGCCTTGAAAACCCTCTTTCTTACTTTGTCATCGGCCTTCTCGCCTCCTTTCTCCTTCTTATCATCAGGCTTCCCTGTATGAACATTAGAGAGCAAAGCAGTCATCAAATCACTTGTTGAAGGATTCAGATCATTCAGGAAATATCATCACCTCTTGTTGCCTTCATTTTTTCCAGGTTGGTAATTTTCCTGTTGCAGTGTTACTTTTTGTATTGTCACACTCACATATTTAAAATACATAACATTAAAAAAAAAAAAAAACGGTTTCAAGTGTAACTGTCTTATTTTTTCGTACCTTCTCCACCATCCTCATTCTCTTTGGGCTGTTGATTCTCTTCCTCCTCCTCCTCCATCATCATCAGCATCTTAAGGAAAAACACAGTCTAAAAAAATCAGCGCTGAATACAAATATGTGTTAACTGCCTGCTAGATTATACGAACCGTGAGAGGTGTTTGCGTTAACACCGTAAAACTGTGGTGTTTTTTTTTTTTTTTAAAAACACATTCGTTGTACACTCACATTTTTCTTGTCATTTTCATTCTTTTTGCGCTCCTTGTTGGCCATGATGACTCCGACCCGGAGGGTGTCGAAGACCGGGTCGTTCCTGTTTGGGTTGTCTGGTTCATGGTGGAGAAGTAAACTATAATCTTTTACGGAACATACATTATGTGATAAAAGGGTTAAGAATCCTGCCCATGCGTCATATGTCACTCAGTGGACTCACTCGGATCGGGTTGGTCGCTGCCGTACAGAGGAGAGCTGTAGGCCCGTCTGAAGCCAGGCGGCTGTCGGCAGCAGATAGAAAAGGCCGAGTCTCAGTGCTTTACTGCAAAGACTATTTGACTGTTAAGTGGTCTACTTGACTGTATATATACAATGATCAATCAGAACATTATGAATATAATGCAACACCCCTGCAATAAATTCTCCCTTCAGGAGGATTTTTATGTTGAATTTGTATTGAATCTGCTTGAGAGAGGTGTTGTACATATTTTAACGATTGTTATTGGGACTGTAATTTGTGATGCAACTGCGCTGGGATATACTGAGAGGTGTCCCTGATATTTTGACACATGCATATGAGTGGGATGACCACATTATTAGGGACACCTCTCAGTATAACCCAGTACAGTTCAGCAGCATCACAAATTACAGCATCACAAATATTACGATGTGTTCCTAATATTCTGGTCATCTCATTCATGTGCATTCATTCATTTTGTCACTCTAATACATATGCATGGGATGACCAAAATATTAGGGACACATCTCAGTACAGCCCAGCACTGTTCAACAGCATCACAAATTACAGCCCCAGTAACAATCATGAAAACATGTCAACACCTCTCTCAACCAGATTCAATAAAAATTCAACACAGAGAATTCATTACAAGGGTGCTGCGTTATATTCTATTGCAAACATGCAGTGGTTTTAAAGTTATGGCGGATCGTTTTATATTGCTGATTTCTCAGGATTAACTTGTCAACCCACAGGGTGACAGGAGGGGGAACAAGACTCACAATTTTGCCAAAGCACTTCTGGAACTCAACGTAGGACTGACATGAATGGTGGATGTTGGTCTTGCAGTTTTTACACCTCAGAGCAAACTTGTTGTTCACTGAAAGATGAGCACAGGACTCCAACATTAACATTTATCCAAAATGGAGGACATGGTTGTCGATGTCGGACGTCATTTCCGATACATACGGACTATCATGCGGGCACAGACGTCACAGAACTTGGGTTTCTTGCAGTAGTGGTCCTTAAACTTGTGGGGTTTGTCGTTGATGCGGATAACGGGCTCTGAAGGAGGTTCAGGTTCCTTCTCCTCCACTTCCACCTCCTCCTCATAGATGAAATATACCTGGAAGCACAAATGATCTATAAACCACAAATAGCAACATTTTTGTGCTATTCTGTTGTGTAAAGGGTAAATTTAAAATAACTGTTTTTGTCTGAGAAATATTGATACCATAAAATTGATGTCCTCATCATGAAAAATCAATATAGATATTTGGCATTGTTGATAGCACTTGGTAGCGACAATCATTTTGATTGTCAATTATAGTCTCAATTATTTACCATATATTCTCTATTTACAATTTAATGTCAACAATGTCAATAAATTTTGTCACAAAACCCAAAATGACATCCTGTAATATAACATCCTGTAATATCTTGATTTGTGCACAATGTGTGTGTATATATATATATATATATATGTCAGTTTTCTGTCATAAGAAATCAGAAAAATGTGGATCTTTACCTCATGTTTTGCTAATGATACAATAACAACAACAAAAGCAACAACAATAATCATGATAGTAACTCTATGCAACCAACTGCTGTAGAGAGGCCAGCCGTAGGTGAGGACTGCGTACTTGTGAATTACATTTTGATAGAATGTAATAACGGCATCTTGACGTGCATACAATGACGCCAAATGATGTTTAAAAAGGTCTGCATAAAAGTCTCATCCACTTATCCGGTTTTTAGCGTCTAAACCATCATACGTTTAATTAAAACCCACAGCGGTTAGCCGACAGTGTAACTCTAGACACAGGCGCTTAAGTCAGGGCTCATTTTTTTTTTTTTTCCGTTTGACGCCGCGCAGCGTTCCTGTACCAGCTGGTGGCTATTTTAAACCACCGGGGAATGGCCCTGCTAACAGTTGGGGGCTGACATGGTCCTGTCACTCACGGTGTCTCCGTCCTCCTTCACCACGTTTTCAGGAACTGGAGGGTTGTCATGGATATCCACAGAGTTTTTGTCATCCTCCCTGACACGGGCAGCACACAAAGCCACCAGTTAGATCATAAATCACTATCGGATGGGCTCATGGTAGATCAAATTAGATCACTTCTATGTTAAAAACCTGTCAACACAATCTTGTGACTTTTGACTTTTTTTTTAAAACTTGTATATCAGTCGGCGAGCGTGTTTAAACTGTGGCAAAAAACAGGACAGGTGGCCGCGTATCGAGAGCATTATTGTCACAGGAACGACTGTGTCCTGCCACCAAATTGCAGTTTCACCTCAAAATAGTAGCGCGTTGATTGTTTATTCTGGGATACGGCTATGCTCCCACAGGAGCACGTGGCTGCTTGTCGTTACCGCGTTTGAATAAGAAAATACTTGGACGAAGATTAAAATTGTCCTCTGAGGTTCTTGTGCTTCTCGTGTGTTGGAGGTGGTGAAGAGTGAAGGCGATAGATTTGTGTTGCAGAGGTAAGTGAACTGATTTTGGGATTTATACTCACTGGTCCATGGTGCTGGGTGGACAATGTCAGCACTGACCCCACCTATAAAGACGCATTCATCAGCTTTCCTCAGACATATGCAGCTTTGAACCCGTTCATGCAAATTTATCCGAGTAGAATATGCAGCAAATATTTAGCTTTGACTCTATTTTTGGCCTCTGCGGATCTTGGTATCCGCAGGCAGATTTTGTAACGCAAGACAACACAATTACTTGTGGTATTTGTGAACTAAATCAGAACCAGAGGTTGACAAAGTGCTGAAAGTCAGTATGAAAGGCGCTCCCTTTTCACCGAGCGACTAATGTTTAAGTGTAAAACATTCATCGCAGAAATGAGCCAGAGATGCACAGGATATTGGACCTCTTTAAATGTATGGAAATGTACAATCTGCTTGAACCTTAAACAGTAGAAAATGCCAATTGTGATCATTGGAGTAAGGAAAATAATAAAATGGAGAGGTGGCATTTCTAAACTTTTGTTCATTTTTCTCATTACACTTAACTTTTTAACATAAAAACCGTGACGGAGGGTCATTTCATTGGAGGAATAATATGGGGCAGATGAATGAGAAAGTACCGCTGCTTCATTGTAAATGTAGCAGGACCAAAATACAAAGTATATCAAACACTAATTCAAGTATAGACGTAAAAAGATACAAATACTTGTCCTGTCAAAATACAAAAACATAACCCAGGTCTAAAAGAATGTCTATTAGCACAAACACACAGCAGCTGCATTATAACAACATGCGAGTGCAAAACAGAACACAAAATTGCATGACTCTTATCACCCACACACACACACACACACACACAAAAACACACAGAGACACACACATACTATACATAAACACGCAGTTCATTCCACCCAAACTATTCTAGGTGGGTGAAATTCAATCTCATCCCAGCTAAATTTGGGTGCATCCGTCAGTCGAGAAACGAGGGGCAAAATTCTGGAAAGTGCAACAGAAATTAAAATGAGCCTTTATGCGCGCAGAGGTGCTCAAGACTGGGACCGCTCGGACTGCGATCCAAAGATCGATGTCACTTGATGTTAACCCACCGAAAAGAGCGACTTCTCGCCGCGCCACGCGCCGGCATTTAACCCCGGAATGACACATTTCAGCCTGAGCGCGCCTGTTGTCGAACATATCAGAGAGGAAGTGAATGAATGAGTCCTTTACCTGCTGGGCGATGGCCGGAGTGCTGTGAGGTCAAAGGATCTGGGTCTAACAAACCAGCCGGACCAAACTGCCTCTTCACTCCAGACCCACGGGATTCTGTGTCAACGCTTCCAGAGTCCGGGCCCCTTTCACATTGCCCCTCTAAAGGTCCATTAAGCTGATTTCCAAGGGGGTTTTCGGGGCTCAGGGTGTTAAGAATATGTCTCTATTTGTGAACTTATCTATGATTTTCTATTTGTACGAGTGCTTATGTGCTGAGCTGGGCGCTTGTGTGTCAAGCTGATTGTTTGGGACAGCTGATGACCTCGCACTGAGCGCCGATGACGAGGGGGGAATCAGATACCTTCTCTCGGTCTGTCTTCATCACACACACACACACGCACACGCACACGCACACGCACACGCACACACACACACACACACACACACACACACACACACACACACACACACGCACAGAGTTCACACACCCCATTCCTCTTGTCCCACTTTTTCTACAGACAACCGGAATACACACCCACAAACATGCACGGGGATTCACGCAGCGCAGTGCACCAACCTGTGTGTAACCCTCATAAACGACGGCAGATGATTCCCACCAGCATTAGATGTGTGTGTTTTTGCTGTATCAAAGACGTAACTGCAGCTACAGCTCAAAAAGCGATGGTCGTGTCCTCAAAGCCCCAGTCACTGATGACTGGAGAGTAACTACTCCTTGACACTTTGATCAATTTTTCTATGAAAGATTTGTGTTGGGGTTTAGTTTTTTGTTCTGAAAAATTGAACGTTATAAAATTGAACTCCATTTTACTTCTTCTTTTGGCAGTGATATATTAACTTTTTTATAATACCATGTAACTGCAATAGCATATATTTAAATTGCCCAGGTTGTGTTGAAAAAAAAAAGTCAGTTACTGTCAGTTACTTGTTCATTTTTAATAACTTAATTTAAAGTAGTTGTTTTTAAAAGAGAGATTTATTTCTTTATCAGCTCTTCTTGAGCTCTTTTGTACATTTTTTTTGTACAGATTCACACTCTCAGGGCCATCGTTGCCGTCAGGAGATGACAGAAACATATTAAGTGAGCAAACCATAGAGGCAGTTTGGCGTTTGCAGCAGATGGCTAACTTGAAATTTTAAGGTTTATCCTGGTGGTGGCACCAGAGGTGAGTCAGTAGATCGCCAGGCGAACTGTCGAGGTGTCACGGCTGATCTGCCTTTCTCCCCCTTTTTCATCACCCTGTGGCCCCTTCCCACTTGAGCTCGTACTTAGATTCGGTGCTGCATTAAATATTACTAAACCATTTAATTTGTCAAATCGCCACACACTTAAAGTGCTTTTCCACTTACATGGCACTGGCTCTACTCTACTTGCCTTTGGTACTGGGCACTTTGCTGAGGGTTGTTTTCCATTAGGAGGTAGTACCACCTCGGTGTTAGTGGTCGCCATAGCGACGCTACACAAAACTGCTCTGACGTCATCCTCGACGCAACATAGAAAGGCAGAGAGAAACACGAGGAGGAAGAGAGAGAAGCAATGCAGGATATGGATTAAATGGTTTTCTTAATTCTCGTTACGTGGCCGTTTTTCACAGCAAGGATTTTTCACTGCAACGACTGTTTTTTTTCTGAAGAGCCTGGAGGCTGCCTGACAAAAACGCTGCTGAAAAAATATTAAAACTGCGGCCGCTACATTAGTTTGGTTGTTGTTTAAATATGGCCGGCAGGGGTTCGTGCTGTTCGGGGCATTCCTCACGCGGCACATAATTATGATGAAACAACGCTGTGACAATTCTCTTTGACCAATCGGTGCTCTGCAGTACTTTCATGTCACTTTTTAGTATCTCATCGTGTCTGGTCAAGCCTTTCTTTCGAACCCCAGGAGAGCAGGTGCTAAAAAGGTGGTACCGGGTTCCAGGCGAGTAGAGTGCAACAGAGCTGGTACCATGTTGTGGAAAAGCGCAGTTGTAGGCATGAGGTCTACTCGGAGCACACGTGGCCCCCGAGGCTCCGGGTCCCCCCCCCGCACAGCTGCAGTGCAGTTGAAAGCTTTACTGGGTTGTGTAATTCAGCCAGTGCGTGTTTTCCTCCCCGGCAGCTTAATCATGACACAAAACGCAAGTCTGTCGATTACTTATATTTCCCTGGCACACATTTCTGTATAGAACAAAACAATAAGGCATGTATGGAAGGATTGTTTTTTTTGGGGGGGGGGGGGGTTAAATGAGAGATGGCAGTTCAGGGCATAAGTGTGCACTTATAAATGCACACTTTTATGCAAATTTTAGACCTTAAAACATACGCGGGCGCGTCTTCTGGTTTCATTTGATCTCTTGACTGTGGCCGGGCCGGGCTGTAGTCCGGGCTCGCAGTCGGCGTGGCGGGGCAGGTGCATATGACTGCATTGTTCTGCGACTGCAGACATGTTATTATTCTGTCATTATCGTGCCCTCTATCACGCGGCTCCGCACTGATGTCTGTCTGCATCACTACAAAGCGCCCGTTGCATTTCGGGTACAATACTCCTCGCGCGGCGAGTGCGCATGCGCGACAGAAAACTCCATTATTTTTTTGCTCGGAATCTGTAAAAAAAAAAAAAAAAAAATACTGGGCAACTGTGAATTTGGGATTACATTGGCCGTTATGGTTGTCGGAATACGTTTGGATGCTACACGGTTAAGCGGCGCGGAGACCGAGGCAACGGCTGGATAAGTGTGGCCCGGGAGCGGGACATCCTCGACTCTTGTTGGGACACTCCAGAATCAAGTAAATTTCAGTCTGTTAGCCCTGCTAGCCTAGCTGGCGGCGCTAGCGGCGAGCGCCAGGCGCAGTAAAATGAAGCGTTATTGCCCTTTGTTTTTAAATCCGACTGACAGACGTTGCGCGGAGGCTCGCGGGGCTCGATCGCGCTAGTGTGCGAGCGCGGCGAGGGTGGAGGTTGGTTTCGCCGAATTTTTTTTTTCCTCTTAAGTCGCGGGCGCGCCGGCCGTTCCAGCCGTCCAAAACATTGTGCGGCTGCTCCGCGAGCTAAGTTAGCCAGCTAACTCCGGATTCTCCCGCGAGTCAGACGAGCGAAGACTTCAAAAACTTCGCCAATATAGAGAGCCTGCCGCAGAGGAAGGCTGATGGGTCCCGCGGCTAACGCTGGCGTTATCTAACGTCTGTCAACAACCAAACTGCGAGCTGGAGGTCAACGTAGTGCGCCTTTTTTTTGTTTTGTTTTTTTTCGCGAACTGGTATCATACGCGTCCCTTTTTCCCCCTCGTCGCAGCTAATAAATAAAGAGTTCTGCGTGGTGAGTGTTTTTGTGCGCCTGACAGCTGTCACGACAACATAGCACAAAGTGGGGTGGCTAGCTAGCTAGCTGTTAGCCTAGCCGCTAGCCCGCCGTATGTCCGCCTTGGAGTTGGTGAGATTTTTATTTTATTTTTTTTTTATTTTTTTCTCGAGCCGCGGCTTGCCCCGCGCACGGACGGCGACTTGGGAGTCGAGGGATTAACTTCGGTCAACGTCGGAGTCCCGGCGTGCGGGCTAACTTGGCTGGCCGTGCGCCGGTCGCTGGGCGAGCAGTGGGCTTGTTTTGTGAGTGGACACCCATTAAGCCACGGGCCTGTTCAAACACACCCTCCCACTTCAAAGTGGCCGCAGCTTGTTCCGAAGTTGTCTTTCTTGAGAGAACAACGCGTCTGATCTGGGGTTCTCCGAGGCGGCGGCGGCGCGGATGGGAGAAACCGTCGGAAATGGTTTATTTTTCGCGAGGCATTTCCTCTGGTTCGCCTCATCGCATTACATAATCCACCTCCACCTCTTATTTTGCAGGCGCTCCATCTTCGTCTCGGCCCCCCTACTCTGATGTGAGCTGAGCGAGTCGGATCGGCAGGATCCATCCGCTGCGTCGAGCGTCTCTGCGTGGCAGCCGGGGCCGGTTCAGGTGTTTCCACGTCAAGCCAGGTTTTTTTTTTTTTTTTTTTTTACTGGAAGTCTGTGTGCTTCTAACCCACCAGCATGTATATTGGACAGTGGATACCCTAGCCAAAGTAGATCCTGGCTTCCCAAAGATGACAAGGTATGCAAACAGCTTCCCTGGTTACTTTTCCTTGCTGTGTGATAAACAGAATCTTGAATGCCTTGTTGTTGTTGTTGTTTTTTTGCCAAGGTCCAAGTTTGTAATGTTTTATTTGTATATAACGATGGCGCTTGGTGTCATGTCGGATAAACCTGGACCACGCGTTTGGCGTGCGGGTTTCTTTAACAGGAGCAGCGATATCCCAGAAGACCTCACATCAGAGGCATTAGTTCATCCATTTATGCATGTCTGTATGTATTTATGCAGCGACGCGCCCCGAGGTACAACAACTACACCGAGACGTGCAACAGTCATCCCTTGCAAGTGTGCACATTTCTGGTGTGTTTACAAGTTTAGTATTTCACCGCGATATTCAAATTTGACGCCTGCTGTCACGAAAAAGCGCTCTACGCTACTGAAGCGATAACACTCCGTCAGTTCAAGTCGTAACATTTTCCAAAGCCAAAAAAAAACAACAAAAAAAACAAAAACCTTGGCACCTTGGAGTCGATATAACATTATTTGAAGGGGTGACAGAACGCGCATATTTATACGCAGTTGCTATTATTTCTCCAAGGTGCTGGCAGGCTGCAGCTACAAAATGATGGGAGGCAGTGAGACTGGCAGTGGGGACAAGGATGGCGTCCACACCACTGCAATACATGTCCCCATCGGCTGGCAGAGGAGAGTGGATGGCGGGCGAGTGATCTATGTCAGGTGCGTTTGTCCAGCTGAACACAAAGTACATGCAGATTTATGGGGAGAGGATATTGATATGACCCTGCAGTGATATGTGCAGGCATACAGATTTTTGTTTCTTGCTTGATCC
>CAAKHG010028945.1:7576-18791 GCA_901007715.1 Dactylopterus volitans
ATATATATATATATATATATATATATATATATATATATATATATATATATAGCCAGAGAACATCACACTGTTACAATGGAAAGACAACGAATTGGACAGGGTCAACAGCCAGAGAGGAGAAGAAGATTAAGAGGAGTGAGGACGTGTGCACGTTCCTGAGGAGATAAGAGCCACACTTGTTGACCACATTCTCAAACCTGGGCTTGCAATGGCCGAGGCAGGTCGAAAGATGCATCCAAATGTTGGGAGAACTGTGTCCTCAATCATTCAGACTTTTTGACGACAGAACAGGTATGTAATCTAACAATAGGCCCTGTACTGCAGTACTGTGCACTTTGTAACGCTTCATACAATATTGCAGTACTCCACTCGCATTTTACAATATACAGGAAGGATTCTTTATACATCTCTACTTTTATCTCTGCTTACTATTTTCTTTGTGCTATGCAGTGTTGTCTTTTCCTTCCTTTCTGTATCACAATGACTTGGTCTGTCAACAAATCACAGTACAAACAATAAAAGCGGAAATGTGAATCTTGTCCAGTCTCATGCAATCAATCACCCACATACACTAAGTTGTAACTTGCAATATACAATAATTGTCATCAAAACTTTAGCCTTAGTTTAAATCCAAACATCCCTCCAGATTACACTGTTATATTGACAACATGACAGAGCAATTTAACTGTCTTATCTGTACACAATGACACAAAGACTTGTCATTCTTATGGCACTGACACGTTCATTGACACAGGTTTTACTTTTAAGACAGGAGCCAGCTGAGGTGGCTCGGGCATCTGGTGAGGATGCTTTCTGGATGCCTCCCGTTAGAGGTGTTCCAGACATGTCCAGCCGGGAGAAGGCCTCGTGGCCGACCCAGGACCAGGTGGAGGGATTATATGTCTCGCCTGGCCTGGGAACGCCTGGGGGTCCCTCCAGTGGCGCTGGTGAAAGTGGCTGGGGCGAGGGCTGTCTGGGCTTCCGTCCTGAAGCTGCTGCCCCCGCGACCCGCACCCGGATAAGCGGAAGACGACAAGGATTTTGTGCAAGAGACTGGCTTTTGCAGGTAATCATTGGTGTTTTGCTATTTGTACGAATTGTTGTGAGAAATGCACCGTGTTGCAAATATCGAGGATGATTCAAGAAATGTACCAAAGCAACTGAGAAAAAAAAAAAACTCAATGCAATACTTTTTGCCAATCCACCACTAGATGGCAATTTTGCTCAAAATCAAGCAACATGCTGAAGATGTTTTCTCAAACTATTCCCAGGTTTTAAGTGCAGTCTTAATACTTCTCGTTCAAACCCGCCTACAGGTCTAGTTATTTTTTCTTATTCTTCCGCTGGTCAAAGCAGTACTGCAGCATGAACTGTAAGGCTTAAAAGCGACTTTGAGGACTGGCACAAATGAGCATACAGACCTCAGACCTACAATTTTCACCCACCACAGACTGACACCAAATATGCACATAAAATGCACCGGTGCAGAAATATAAAAAGTTTACTAGCACCAGACAGATTTTTGTTTGCATGTGTGACAAGACCTGTGGAGCTATGTAAGTCCAGCCTGTTTTATACTTTAAACGCACACATTTAAGCAACTACATGGCTCCATCGGCAGCCAGGTGCGACAAACATCACCTCCACAGTTGTGTGGGAGTTGTTGGATTGTTGCTTTTCAAGAATATCAATCTTTTTGTCAGCCTGTACCTCCCTAGCTTCCAGGAGGACGCCAACCTCTCCTCTTTGTCCTCCATTGAGTGAAATACAAACTAAATAACATACTAGATACAGCCTTTCAGATGATTCACAATATTAATCTTTATCTTTACATAAAACACACAATTTATTGTAGATTTCATCTAGATGCAGTATCATTATAGCTTATAAGTGTATAAAGATGACAATTTAAAGTTGATGCAGACGTCACAACACTTTAACAAGCATTATTAATGCACAACTTTTTCTGTTTTCATCCTGTCTTTTAAGATCGCGACAGTTTGTGAAATCTGTGCAGGCGTGGAGGGACGTTATGGGGTTTTGATTGTCTCTGGTCTTAGGATTCTAACCCTCTGCGAGCTGGAGGTCCATAGGTTTCAGGGTGAGAATCTCAGCTCTTTCAGGAGTAAATGTAAAAAGTATTAAGTGATCAGCATTGTACTGTATTTTTAAAACAATGATAAAGGGCAAAAATACAATCTTAAAGATGTCCCCCTATTGTGTATGAGTGGGATGACCAAAATATTAGGGAGATTTCTCAGTATGACCCAGTTATACTGGTTGTGGAGAAAGTCAACAGCATCAAAAATACCAGTCCCAATAAGAATCAAATATTTAAACACCTTTCTCAAACAGATTGAATCAAAATTTAACATAAAACTCCTCCCGAAGAGAGAATTTATTGCAGGACTGTTGCATTACATTCTATAGTGAACATGCAGTGGTCATAATGTTGTGGCTGATCAGTGTCTCTCTTGCACAGCTAATGTGTCCTCGCTAGAAGAGACACCAAGTCACGTGAATGTGACTACAAAAGCAGCAGCCTCCAAAGCCACTGATGGAGACCTTCCAAGTTCCACTCTGGTTCCTGCAGCCACAGTCAAACACAGAGTGACACCCCCGACCCCGTCCTACACCACCACCTCCCTCATCATTAACTGGGGAGGAGACTGCTGTGCAGAGAGGCTCAATGGCCTGCAGATCCACGTTCACAGAATCAACTGAGGTACTAATATAACGAGTAGACCTGGAATCAACCAGATGTGGCCAGTCCACATAAGATAGTGACCTAAAATGTAGCGTTCCAGACTACATCGTGCGTGGTGCCATCTCATAACTAGCTTAAGGAGAAGCAATGTCAAATCGGTCCCTATTAAATTGATCAAACTTTCCAGTCTGAGTAGTCTTGACTCCCGCCCTCCCCCTTACTTTGCTACACAACTCAGAGGTCAGATGTGTAACTGTGATACCCGACCGTCGGACGACCGTACTACCTCGGGCAATCGTAGCACAGCGGGGTCCATGTGACCGCCCTGCGGGGAGCCCCTTACCTCTCTGAGCGGTGGCCAGTTGGTGCCGTTTTCCTTCGGGCTTTCTCCACTCTCTTCCCCCAGCGGTTGTTGGGTAAAGCCCTCTGCGGCAGCGGGACGACGTGCCGCATGAAGAGCTCCGTGAGCCGGTCCCGACCCCCACAGTCTCTGGTATTGACCTTTTTCTGATTTAGACATAAAAAAACGTTAGCTCACCCCCCGGCCGACGTGACAAAGATGACGTGTAGAACTAAAACCACTACCAATGAACGAGCGTCTGAACAGACTGTTAGCCGGCTATGCTAATATCGCCGTATCCTCCCCTTACTTCCACATTAAACGAGGCGCCCCACGTGTCTTTTAAATCAAGGTCTCACCTCACTTAAAATTAATTGCAGAAAATCCGTAGACAACAGCTCAGGGTGCAGTAAGAGATCCACGTCCGAGGTAGAAACGGCTTTCACGTCTGGACCAGTGGAAGCCGCCATCAGTGCTCCCCACTGTCGCATTTGATAACGGTAGACTACTTCTTTTCACGCTTTAATGGAGGGCGGCACAAGCGTTGAGGCGCATTACCGCCACCTATTGGACACAAACTGAAACTGCAAACAAATATAATAAACGCGCACAGATTCCTCTGTTCAGCCCTGCCTAAATCGAAACTGAAGTAAATGAATTGTCCAGTCAAGCTTTTATTCATTCTGGACTATGCGGACATCATTTGTGTTCTCCTGAATCCACTCTTGACGTCTCAGTGCTGTCTATCACTTTGCCCGTGGGTAATTGTGATTATATGAGAAAGCTGGCTGGCAGACTAAGGGCAAGACAAGAACAGTATGGCATTCTGTTCATCTATAAAGTGCTCAGTGCGAAACTGCCTGAGTGTCTCTCATTTTTATTAAACTATAAATTAGGAACGCTGCATTCAGTCGTAAGACTTTTCAGTTCCTGAGGATGACCTTGTCCATGCAGAGTTGAAAAATGGTATTACAATACGATGCACAACCAGAAAGTGGCCCCTTTTCATAGGTTTGGAGCAGGGTTTGTTTTTTTTTAAAAACAAACAAACAAAAACAATTTTAATCGCTTTTTCCCTAAACAGTGAATAATACAATTTGTTGTTTTAATTTGTTCTAATTTTACCTTTTTAGATGTCTTGCAAATTTGATGTGTTGAATCTACTTAAATCTTTATTTGTTTTTGCATGCGATATTTTCGCACAACAAAATCAGTCTTTTGTGTATGCTGTCCCATACTTAAGGGCAAAATGTTCCCTTTCAGCATTAGCAGCTTAAATTAGTGGTTATAGCTACCACTCAAAGTTGAGTATGTACTGCAGGTTTGGACAGTCACGTGATATAGAAGTAAAGATCTGATTTAAGAGGGAACAGACTGATCACATGTTTGTACTGTGTGTGTCTAATAGGGCCTAATTTTATGCTCCTTTTTGCCTTAAGTCCTGGGACTCATTCACCATTACTGAAGCTTGTATTGAATTACTTTGGTGGTGAAAATATTTTTTATCAGTACATACTGTACATATATGCTGAAAAAAAAATTGCACTTCACTGACACGAGAAAATACAATTCAGTTAGATGATTGAATTTGGAGAAACATGTTTACTTTATATATCAGTTTTTACAAGAATATAGGTGTAATCCATCCTTTAGCTGCTTGCATAATTTTTTTAATCTTCACTAAGTTTTCCTTTAAGTGTGGTATGTCAATATAATGTCGGCCTGTTTGAAATGTAAAAAGGGAGGTAGCTCTCATTCAAAGTTTAGATTATGCATTAGGGAATAATATGTAAAGTCATACTTTTAAAGGCAAAAACAAAAGTAGTTGACATTACATGCCAATTAGAGCTCACATGTCCCCCGACATCACCAATATTCCCATATCAGGTCAAACCCATGGAACAGTATTCGTGTTTATGGATGTTAAATTAAATGAGCAAACAGTGTAAAATATCCTAAACAAAAACAAGCCCATGATCACATCGCTTTAAGTAAGGTGAGAAATCACCTTACTTAAACTTAACTCACGTTATTTAAGTAAGGTGAGAAGTCACCTTACTTAAAGCGAAACCTTTATTTTTAAGACATTAGTATTGGACCACATTGCCCCTGTATCTCTTGTTGAGAGGATATTGCTGTGCAGCCCAGTGTCAGACCCGCAAATAATGTCTGAGATTTGATCAAACGTTTAAGACTGAATGAATGAAGAGTAAAACAATCCAGACAAATGAGTAAATTCAGTTTGGCGCTAATTGGCAGTGACAGTAGCTCTTCCGCCCATGTCCCGCTTCATCAACTTCAACTCAAATCAGCAAGAAAGGAGGGACTGTTCAAACCAAAAACTATTGTAGTTATCATCTCATCTTCTTCCGCTTATGGGCCGCGGTCGCGCTGAAGCCGATCCCAGCTGACAACAGGCAAACGGCAGGGTACTGGACGAGTCGCCAGCTCATCACAGGGCCACATGAAGGACAGGCAACCACTCACACTCGCATTTAGAATTAACCAATTAACCTCAGCATGCTTTTGGAGGGAGGAAGCCGGAGTACCCGGAGAGAACCCATGCAGACACGGGGAGAGCATAGAAAGATCCCAGGCCGGGAACTGAACCTGCGACCTTCTTGCTATGAGGCACCAGTGCTAACCACCGCACCACCGTGTTGCCAGTAGTTATCATATTATTGTATTTTGAATGAATACAAAGGGACTGTACATGGAAACTAGCCCTTTAGCTTGCTAGGTAGGTTTACGTTTATTTGAATGTTGATTAATGTACCTTCATCCTCTTGTGCTGCACATCTATCTCAGTATGGATGGATGAGACTGCCAATTTTTCCATGGTCGTCGTTTATCAATACTGAAATCACATACCTCGCACATGTTTCACATCAATAAATCACTACTATAATGAACTCCCTGGTTAATCGATTACTGTACTGCCTGTTTTCCTATTTCAAATAAGTGTAGCAGTTAACAATTTTATGCAGACCCCAGTGTTATAATGGAGTTTCTGAACATTGGTAAGGTTGTTAAGATGATAAACAGATACAAACAGCTCTTGTCCTCAGTGAAGCAGACACATATTCACCCACAGTGAATTGATGTTGTCTGTATCCCAGCAACATGACGACCTAGTCACGTTATGCACCTTGGAACTTTATGTGTATTGCACAAGCAGCTGACCGCTCGAGTGTGTCTTACCAAAAGCAATCCAGTCCTTCAAAGCTTTTAAAAACTTTAACTACCTGGTTCAATCTTCATGAAATGACATTGTATTCAAGTAAACATTCACAGCTTTCTCACTGACACAGGTTTTGTCGATACACTCGTGGTTTAAGGTCGCGTTTATGCACCACAGCCAGTGAAATCTTCAAGGCTTTCCTATTAGAACATCTCCGAACAATAATACCAAGTATACTTTTTTTTTTTCTTTTTAAAACATAACTGACAACAGGATTATCACCACAACTGCTCAGAGACTGAAAATGGAGGTTTCAGTCTGAAACACCAATATAACATTGATGCATAAAGTCAGAAATAACCAGAGAAATAATATAACATTTGAGGATGTGCAATCATTAGAATGGCCAAAATTGTCAGACGCCATGATAAACATCGAGTTGAGTAGCCTCCAGTTGTTGTTATGAGGAAAAATACAAGTGTCAACAGCTGTTGGTTTGGACATCTCCCCTCTTCCTTCGGTGGTCACACAGTCGACTGACTCTCGCTGCAAACGTAGATGTTGCTGGGTCTCACTCTCCTGCGACTCCTGCCTGGCACCCTGGGACACAGTCTACAGCTCTTAGGAATGAACTCTTGGCAGGCCTCTCTGAACTTTCTGATCCTCCAGCAGTAGATGACAGGGTTGAAGACCGTCTTCAGGTAGCTGAGCCACAGAGCTCCTATGCTGATCGGGTAGAAGAAGGAGCTGTAGTAGAACTGCCGGCTGAACACGGAGAGCAGGCTAACCACGGTGTGAGGCAGCCAGCACACCGAGAAGCCAACAAAGAGGATGAGGATGGTAGTGAAGGCGCGGGTTTTGAAGCTCATGTCCACCTTGATCTGAGGGGGCCGCTGCAGCCCAATAAGTCTCATTTTACTGACTTGGTTGAGGGCCGGCAGGCAGGAGTGCTCGCTGGTGTGGCTGTGGATGCGCAGTGTGTTGCGTCGCACCGTATTGAGGATGCACATGTAGGAGAACAGCATCACGGAGAACGGCACGAAGAACACAGCCACCGCTAACAGAACCGTGTAGCCACGGTCCGCCAGAGAGTCACTGTATCCCAGCACGCACTGCGGCGCCCACACGTCCCCGATGCTGGCGGCGCCCGTCCTCCACCCGATGACAGATGGGAGAGAGACGCACAAGCTCAACACCCATGAGCCCGCGATCAAGAGCTTGGCCCTGTACGGGGTCAACTTGTCCTGCCGCTGAACAATGATAAGAAAACGGTCCACACTGATTATGAGGAGGATGGACACACCCTCCAGGACAAACAGCCAGTACAGCATGATGGACGCGCGGCAGAAAGTGCTTCCGAAGCTCCAGTCGGCGCTCGCCACAGTAACAGCGGTGAAGGGCATACAGAGCAGGGACAGCATGATGTCCGAGAAGGCCAGCGTGGCGAGGAGGAGATTGATAGCAGAACGCATGGCAGGTTTCTGGTAAACAATCAGACACACAATGGCGTTGCCAAGGAAACCTATGGTGATCATGAATATCATTATGGCTGCCAGCGTCACACGCAGAGTGACCGATATGATGGGAGTCCCAGGCTCCGACGGGAGACTCTTTGCCGCTTGCTCGTCGTTGTCCGGCTCCATGAGGTCGCAGCCGCCCAGCAGGCTTTCATTGCAAAAAGCCATAGTAGCTATTATCTGAGGATATCGGCCCAGAGGAAGGTGTACATGATTGACTATTGTTGCGGCGCATATTTGAAGTTGTCTTCCGTTAGTTGGCCTCCCATGGTACTATCTGAGACAGAGACACAAGAATATTCTTGTAAAACATTTGTCAAACAACAGTAACTTTAGGAAAATGCTGTTATGGAGAGGATCATGGCTGACACCGCAGTGCTGTCTGTCCTTACAGAAGATGCAGTAAACATAGCAAACCTGTGGAACAAAACATAGCCTGCCGTTCGCTACTTTGATAGTCTGATAGCAGCTCAGTGACCTATTTCTGAACGGCGACTGCAAATTTGGAATCAGCGGGAGGAGAATCGGCATCCCAGTGATGCTGGAGGAGTTGTGTGAGCCACCGGAGCCACCCACAGACTCACCACGCCAGAGATGTGCTGCTCACCGGCTTGAATGGGGTTGATGATTAACAGCCGAGCTGCACGGTTCCACACAGCCGCGCTTACCAACACTCACACCACCTACCTCCTGTTTTTACACAAGGAGACACACACATTAACACAACGCAAACGCTGCACACAACCATGGCACGGTTGTTTGCCGCCTGTCGGCCTAGCGCAAGCTGTTGGCGTGGAACGCTTCAGACCGGCGAAATCTTCATAAAACAGAGAGGCATCCTCGGGACACACACAAGACATGTCTGTTGCTATGGTATCCACCTCCTGC
The DNA here is from genome assembly GCA_901007715.1 of Dactylopterus volitans. Lineage (NCBI taxonomy): Eukaryota > Metazoa > Chordata > Actinopteri > Syngnathiformes > Dactylopteridae > Dactylopterus > Dactylopterus volitans. Next base: position 16,210 of record CAAKHG010028945.1, read on the forward strand.
TCCGGGTGGCTGAATAGTGCAATTGCTGGCAAGGTGTTGAGGTCATTCTGGCAATGCACATGTGGGTCACCCAGGTGGACTGGTATTTAGCAAATGGGAGACAAAGACATCAGTTAACAGTCATGCACGTAGGTGTGATAGACCTTTTTACAACCAGCATGTTGACCTGCTATTGTTCACAGTCGCCTGATCAGAGAATCCAATATGAACTGGCATACACCGCATATCCAGTGTATGTATATCAGTATGTGTACATACAATATATGTATATACTGTATATACAGTATACTGTGTACGAAATTTTAGTGTAATACAAGTATCACCACTAGTATCTATTGGTATTAATCCCTACTTTGCCATGTAAATGGTCATCTGTCTATGGGAGAAAGAAAGAAAGAAAGAAAGAAAAAAACAACAACCCACAACCAGAACACACTGAAATGTATGTGTTGCTGTTTTAGAATCACTCATGATGAAAGGAAACAGGTAAAAGGAAATGATTCTTTCAGTGACTGTTGCTGCATTCTTGCACAAAACCCCTCACAGGCCACTGCATAGTGTTACAAGTTGTTGCCAAGGCAACAGGGTCACCAGCTCCATGGCAACAAGCAATGTCTTCCCTGTATAAGAGCCTATGACAAAATAATTTCTGCATCAATTTGTGATTTCTATCACAATTTATGACACTTGCTTCCAGAACACTAAAGTCTGCGGTATTCCGCATCATCGTCATTCAGTGCGTTCAGTAAAGCCAGACATTTATTGAAGATAGACAATAGATCAGATTATTATAAAATTAAAAGAGCAAAAGTTGAGCAGTGACGGGATTACGCAAAACGCCACAGTTCATATGGGCCTGAAACATTATGGCTAAAAAAGCCTTTTCTCCGTTAACAGCTAATCTAAATCAAACTGGCGGTTTTACTGAGCTGCTCATCGTGGCTCAGACACGTGCAATAATATGTTACAATACTGTGGTAGTATTGAGGGCACCTTCTACTTGTCCCCATTTAGCGTTTAACCATGGAATATAACTGGGATGTAGCTACTGGTTTCATAGGGTGATACCAGCTAGTCAGTGCGGGCCAATTTTCCGTTGAGTTATGCAGTCTGTGCCACACCATATTTTCCTGTAGTCACTATTCGTTGTTTACAGACAGTAAACACACACACACACACACACACACACACACACACACACACTGAGGCTGCTCCTCTCTACTTGTCAGGCTTTTCTGACTCAAAAATGCCAACTGGTATCAATGATAGATGCCAATGACTCCCCCCCCCCCAAACCTCCAGCCCCGAAACCCCCAGGTTATCGATGAGTATCGGATGAATACATCAGGCACCATGAAGCAGTCAGCAGGCATGAACAGGCTTCCTACCGTGTCGCTCAGGCTCGGCGGCGGGTGTCATGCTCTTGCCTTGTCGAACAAATCGGCGGGTGACGGTGTCGCTCCAGCCGAATGCCGAGGTTTCCCTCGAACACGCCGCTTTGATCATTTCATCGCTGTATCGATCGCCATCGCTCCGCTGGCAGGCGATGCTGCTGACGCCAGAGGAGCAGGTGGTGATTTAAAGGAGCAGTGCGGGGAATGCGTTTGCACGTGAGGGTGCTTAAACAAGGAAAATAATAATAATAATAATAATAATAATAATAATAATAATAATAATAATAATAATAATAATAAAATCCTATTGCATATCGGTTTTTGAAACGATCATTCATATGATGGCTGTGCAAGTTTGGTGGACAGATGTCAATACACAGTATTAGTTCATCATAAAACATAACCCATATGCCTGGAAAGTACATGAAGCATGCACATATAATAACGTTGTTTTAAATTATGCGATCAAATATCTTATTCGGCTTTTAAAAATTTGGTCAATAATAAGTCTAAGCTAAAAACATTGCAGCTTGTAACTGTGACGGGCCATGAGAGTCAGCAATCGTCTGTTGTTTAATTCTACCGCAAAGTGAATATTACACGCATTTTGGACAGCTGATGCATCGCGACCATTGCTGGGATTATACATATCTAAGATATAACTCCGATAGTAATCACATTGTAATTTTAATTACAAATAATTCAAATGATTGGGAAAACGTTAAAACAAAAATATAACAAACAACTGTTTCCAAATTTAACATGCTGTCTAATTTTGGGAACAATGTCATCATTTCCGCAGGATCAACAGAAATAGAATGAAACATGCGTAAATAGTCCAATAGATGGCAGCATTGTTCTATACATATTGCTATCCTTTTTTTTGGTTAAGCGTTTTTGTGTTGGCAAATTGAGGAGTTGTGTGGGTGTAAGGATTCAAAGGTATGTAGGATAAGGGTGTGTGTGTGTGTGTGTGTGTGCGCGTGTGCGTGCGTGTGTGTGTGAGAGAGAGAGAGAGAGAGAGAGAGAGGATGTATATCACACCAGTGACAGTGTCCAAAATAACATCAGGGACGGTTTCAACAGATAATTCAATGGTGATTCCTTTATATATATATATATATAGATGTGTGTGTGTGTGTGTGTGTTGGTTTTCTAAGTGGTAAATATTTAGGGGAGAGACAGCAG
>CAAKHG010028945.1:18811-29537 GCA_901007715.1 Dactylopterus volitans
TATTTATATTTTTGTTTTTTTTTTTTTGTTTTTTTGTTTTTTTATTTTTGTGTATATATATATATATGTGTGTGTGTGTGTGTGTGTGTGTGTGTGTGTGTGTGTGTGTGTGTGTGTGTGTGTGTGTGTGTGTGTGTGTGTGTGTATAAATAGGAAACTGGTGGATTCCCTATTGACACACACAGTTCATGTCCACACGCTTAGCATGCAGGCTGAGATTCTTTTCACGGGCATGCTTGTCTAAATTGGCATCGTGCCCATGTGTTGAACATGCCCATCAAAACAGTTCCACTCCACTGATCTGGCACATGCATGCGCATCACGTTCAACAGCACCCACACAACAAGCTTGCTAGTGAGAGAATTAATTTCCCTCTCCATTATTCCACAGATGTTTGCTCAAATTTCCTCCTGATGGAGAGACTTTGGTATTCCATCAGTCACCACGAAATAAAAAAAAAGAAAAGAAAAATTACAGCAAACACAGGCTAAGTTTAAAATGTTGACTTCTAAATCAGGATATCGAGAGGAGAATCTCCATGCAAAACATTACTGAATGTTACATTTGGTAATATAGTTACACACAAAGAGATAAAGCACAAGCCCTGAATTTTTATGCAACTTTTGTGCCTTTTATTTAAACACCACAGTGGCCTCTGTATCTCATGAGTCTCGATTCACACCGAGGAGGACAAAGTGTGTTAATCAACGGTAGACTTTAGCCGTTAAGCAATCTCTGCAACGTGAAAATAATTAACACCAAACAGCCAGGTCCGGTATTTGCAAACCTTCGGCGAAGACGTTGTTGGTAAAAACTTTGTGGCGTGAAGCAATTTGTAGGATATATGCAGGTGTGTGTCTGTTGCGTGCCCAAACTGTGAGACACCTGCTTTTAAGAAGTGATTACCATGCAATAATTACTTTATGTAAAGTACCCCTGAACAAGGCTTTAAGAGCAATTATGAGCAATTATATGAGCAGTTATGATATGAGGGGCTAATAACAGTGTGTAAGTGCAAACATCCAGTGTTTCTGTGACACAATAATCGAATAAGTAATGGCACCATGCTCGTGTGCAAACACGAGTGGCACAGTTAGATGGTGCACTTTAATGCGGGTTGGCTTGTATCTGCTGATGGAGGATGGATGTTCGCTTACTGTAACGTCACCGGCTTGTAACTTCAGATCCCGGCACCGATATTCAGCGCAGACACCCGCCATTGTGTGACGAAAGAAGCCTTTAAAGAGCTTTTTATCCCCCAATTTCAGTCTTATCTCCCATCTTTACATTGCTAAGCTTTGAGGGGATCACACTCCAATCCTGTTAGCTCTGATGTCACCTCCATTTCAGCAGAAAACTTGGGCTTTTGCAGGGGCATACATCACGTTAGAAGAGCTGTCAGCACAGCGTGCCGTGGTGCCTTTGTATTAACATTGTCTCTTCATCACGCAAGACATTTAGATATTTGATGCCGATGTGCTCAGTAATCCACCACGTAACACATAATGATTTGATAATGGTAAGGAGAGGACGAGGAGAGGGACATTTCTCATATCTTCATTGTCTCCTGAAAACATTGTTTCTGCAAAATGCCACATGCTTTTTGTCTAGACTCATTTTCAGAAAGATGTTCTTACGAGTCATGCTTTTATAAGGGTTTCATCAGCCGGATGTGACCAACAGCTTGCAGTCTTGTAGGACGTTTTAGTAAAATACAACAACAGCATATTAGGATTTTTGTAGCTGAAAACTGTCTACAGTGTATCTGCTTTTATTGGTACTGACAGACACTATTAATGTGTCCCTTTAGCCTTTTGAGAAATTGAAAATGTCCTGCAGTGATAGGCTACATGGGCCGATATAGTGCATAAAGACCTATTCAAACCCACCATGCACGCAGGCAGACCACTAACTACGAGGCCAACGGCTCCCTCAAATAGCGCTCATGTTAGACAACCACACACCTATAACACTTTTCGACATGTTTGTGCGCCTGCATTTAGTGTATTTTATTACCAGTACTGGTGATATTAATTCAATTTTATATTAGGAGGGCACAGGTTGCCCGGAAAGGGATTCATATGTTTACAACATCTCAAAGTACAAATAAAAATACTTAAGATACTAAAGATATAGTTTTGGGGTTTCTAGGTGATATATACATATATATATAATCTGACTCTAATTAATAGTGTTACAGTAGTTATGTATTAATTTGCAGTTTTGTGTGTATTTCTCAGCGTTCTGTCCAGTTTCTCAGCAGCCGTCGCCGCATCAGAACTTTGACCCTCCCCAAAGTTTCACCACAACCACTACCTCTCCTCGGCTCTTTCCTCTACTTCCTTGTTATTGGCATTATCAAAAAGACAGTTTTCTTTTGCATTAGTTGGGTGCATGTTTTGAATGAATTCATTCAAGTGTATCTTTGAGTGTGTGGATATTGATCAGAGGCAGAGGGGTAAAAAAAAAAAACTAAACCAGTTTCGTGAGCTTTTTGCTGCCAATCTGCCAAATCCATCAACCATGGCAAAAACTCCAATGCCTTGAGTTGCCTTGGCAACCATTCCTGGGGTGAACTGCCAGCTGGGACAGCCAACCTCTGTTGGCTGTTTTCCACCAAGCTGCCGTCCACAACCTTGTCACAGAATGTATGGATGAAGTATCACATCAGCATGTAGGTAGACTCTAAAAATACATCTGAATTATTGAATGAGGCCAGTATTCAGCTGAATAACGTGCAAGCAGGAAGCATAAAAACAGCAAAATAGTGGAATGGCAATTATTTGGGTTTTTTCATATCATGTTGGATAGGTAAATTAGATCATAAGTAAATCAATCGGCCAGAGCTGCAACTATCAATTTGTCATTTTGTCTATTTAATGTCAAGAACATAAAACATGCCTGTTGTAATTTCCCACAGCATGAGGTGATGCATTTAAGTTGATTGTTTTAATTCAAAGGTCCCAAGCACAAAGATATTCACTGAACTAGCAAAGGAAAGCTTGTGGAAACAGTAAATGTCTGCCAGTTATGACTGAGAAGTTATCACAAATAACGATTGTTTAGAATATAATAACAGAAATAACAACCATTTCAAGATTATAGCTAAAACATTTTTTGCTCCTAACTAGACCAAAAAGTAAGTAAATGTTAAAAAAAACTTTAATTTTACATCTTATTGAATAACTAATGACATCATATTTGACTTACTTTTCTTCTTCTGACAAATAGATCTATTAAGAGAGGTTAGAGTTTTTATTGGCTCAGTGGTGTGTGTGTGTGTGTGTGTGTGTGTGTGTTCGTGTGTGCGATAGAGAGTGACAGAGAGGAAGAGAAAGAGGGGGAGAGAGAGACAGAGAGAGAGAGAGAGGTTTAGTAATGATGGTCACCTCAAATCTAGATCTCAGATCTCTTTCATTCATGTCAAATTTATTAAATAATCAGTGTTTTCCATGAAAATAAGTACTGGGGAAAAATAGTCCAGATGTCACACAAAAATACAACAGCTGACTTGCTCAGGGAATGTTGCTGTTTTTTTTGTTTGTTTGTTTAATTAAAAAGAAGTTTCCTATGAAGGAAAACAGAATACTGGAATAATCGCTCTTTGACCTTAAACTGTGTCACAACATAAACTTCACTTGCACACAACACAAAACTGAGAAACACGTTTGAAGGAAGATAAATTATTGCTTATTAAAATCATCTCATTGCTAAGTGAAGCGCATTAAATCAATGGCTTCCGTTTAAAAAAATCCACTGCATTCAATTTGAACTTGTTTTTTTTTTTTTTTTTTTTTTCCTTTTAGACTTTGTCATTTTCAGTCCCAGAGGCTGATTAGTGGTGCAGAAAAATACTGGACGATATATAAAAGTAGACCTTATTCTCTGAGAGGAATACACAACATTATAATGGCGAGTCAAAGGGCGAGGGAGCAAGAAGAAAAGTTGACTGGGAAAAGTAAAACATCTCGACTCTAAAAAAAAAAATCAAAAAAAATCAATCAATCAAAAACACTTCACGTCGTTCAGAGTTCACGGTTGTTGTTGTTTTGTTTTTTTGTTGTTTTTTGTTGTTGTTTTTTACGTGTCGCTGTACATCCTCTTGCAGTCTATGGATGGGGACGGTGTGTCTGGATCGATGCTGCCCACCTGTGAATACGCGTCCTCCGGCGTGCGTGGGAGTCCGGGCGGTGTCATGCGCTTCTCCTTCTGTCTGCGGTTGCAGAACCAGACCCTGACCACCTCCTTCTCCAGCTGCAGCGTGTCCGCCAGAGAGTTGATCTCCTGCGCGGAGGGTTTGGGACACTTGAGGAAGTGGCTCTCCAGCGCGCCTTTGACGCTCACCTCGATGGACGTGCGCTTTTTCCTCTTCCTGCCCTGGGTGGCTATTTTGTCGATGCTCGTCGGACTCCCGGTCGTCGAATCGGCCTCCTCCAGCCACTTGTTGAGGAGAGGCTTCAGCTTGCACATGTTCTTAAAGCTCAGCTGAAGCGCTTCGAACCGGCAGATGGTGGTCTGCGAGAACACGTTGCCGTACAAGGTGCCCAGAGCTAAGCCCACGTCCGCCTGCGTGAAGCCCAGCTTGATCCGACGCTGCTTGAACTGCTTGGCGAAATGCTCCAAGTCGTCCGACGTCGGCGTGTCCTCGTCCGAGTGCGGCTCGTGGCTCACGCCGTGGTGCTGGTGGTGGTGCGCGTGGTGGCTTTGGTGGTGGTGGTGGTGGTGGTGGTGGTGGCTGCCGTGGTCCAGCTCCGGGGAGTCCCCGCGCACCAGCCCCGGGTGCATGAGGCTCTGCCCCGCGTGCGAGCCGAGCATCCCGTTGACCGTGAACCCGCCGGGCTGCGAGTAGATGAGGGGCGACTGCTGCTGCTGCTGCTGCTGCTGCTGCTGCTGCTGCTGCCCCTCGCTGATGCTGATGTGCGCGGCACTGCTGCCTCCCCAACTCCCAGCGTGCGTCTGATGGGGTCCCAGATGCGAGGACCTGTGGTGCAGAGCGGAGCCGGAGTGGAGGTCCTCCCTGCCGCTGCCCCTCTTCATATCCTGCGGGGAGCCGGGGGGCCACGGGGAGCCGGCCTCGGCGGCCGCCACCGCCGCCGCGGCCGCGGCCGCCGCGGCCGCCGCGTGGGGCAACGCCGTCACCCACTGGTGAGCGTGGCTGAGCATGTGGCCCCCGTTGCTCGCCACCATGGCTCCCTGCATGAAGTCGCTCTGCACCATCTTCACCGGCGGCTCGCCCCTGTATCCACTCGACACCGCGGTGACCGCGGTGCTGCCCGGCTGCATGCCGCCGCCCCTGCGGTCAGAGTGGAGGATCGGGCCGGATAGAATCCGACTGCTGGCGAGGTACGGACCAGAGGTGGCAGTTGCCATCCCCAAAATCATGTATCTTGAGTTCGATCGATAGCTTCTGATTTGTGGTCAATGTCCCGGTTTATTCTAATCCATCCATAAAGTCACTCTATGCCTGCATCAGCAAAACACAAACAAACAAACAAACAAACAAAAAGAATTGCGCTACCGGTGAGGAGCAATGATACTAATAAGTGCCAAATCAGTCCATATAGGCACAAGCAACTGTACGGGGCAAGTATGACTTGTGCGTGCGGAAACCTTCGTGGCCAAACACGCGCACTCTCTGCCGCATTTCTGCGCGCGACAAAAACAGCCGCAAAAAAAAAAAAAAGCTTTCAAAAGTTTTCTCTCGTCGAGCGTAATCCACGGAGCCGACGACGCCGCGGACGAGCCGCGCCGAACCGAAGCGACGCGCCGATGGAGCGCGCACCCGCGGCCAGCGTGGTGGTGGTGTGTGTGTGTGTGTGTGTGTGTGTGATAGTGACGCTTTGGCCGTGAGCTCGTGAATGAGAACTTCCTCCCCGGTGCTCTCGCTCGGTCCACTCAATCCATCCGCTCTGCCCGGCGCGTCCTCCACGGAGCGGCGGAGACGAGCATATGTTTACATTGTGCCAAGTCTATGTGTTCCTCTACCATCTTCATCCAATTACAACATAACGGCTCTGCGGAGTTGCCGCTGATTGGACGCGCAACCGGAGAGGAGTTGGTGTCTCGCAGCTGAGCCGCGGGAGCGTCGATGGGATGAATAGTCCATCGTAGCCGCTATGGCGTTGTTTTTTTTTGTTTTTTTTTTAACCGAAACTCAGCATTATGTGAGGACGCTGAAACGGGAGAAAAATATAATGCAAACACACTAATAGCCACAGTTCTTTAATAATAACGCAGAGCAGCCGGGGCCCCTGTCAAGGATACTCAGGTCGGTTTAGGGTAAACACGGCGTTTGCACGCCCCTTTGCATCCTAATGTCACCTACTCTTCATGCGGTAAGGGAAGGCCACAGTGCCGTGAACGCCTCACCGGTGCGCACTGAGGGTGTAAGAATAAATAAATAAATAAACAAATACCAAGCGGTTTAATTTTCCCACCCTCAGAATATTCCGGGTGCTTTTCGACGTTGGCTCGGTTCGTGGATGGCCCGCTAAATAAGCGGATTGCGGGAGGTTTTGCACCGCTTGTTTGCCGCATCTTTACAGGCCGTGAGAGAGCGCAGCGCCGTGGGGAGACCGGACCAGACGCGCGGGTTCGCCCCAGCTCACGCGCTGCTAGTTTGTGCTTCTCACTTTGTCCTGGCTCAACTTCAGAGAGGCAAAACACAGGTACAAACACACAAAAAAAGCATTAGACCGACCTTCATCATTATGTAAACCATAAGTATATCCATTATTGTCGGAGGTTATTTAACAGTTTGTTTAAAAAGTTAATGAGGCGTCAATATACAGCAATAGCAATATGCATGTTTTAAATCTGCAGTTGCGTCATGAGCTGTGACATTTCACTGATTTGAAATCTGAATTGCCACTCAAAATACTCTAAAATCACATAAAAATGTACTTAGTAAACACTAGCAGCCTCAATAAACACTTTAAAATCATGACACCTCCTCAAAGCATTTTTGGAGGATTGTCTTTAGAGAGCACAATGGCATTCATCCCACTTGAACGATAACATCACCTGCTGATTTAGACAATCACAAACTACTGCAATCCAGCTACATCTCACTTTAATATTTGCGATGACCAGAAAATGAGATAACAGAAGAAAAAAAAAAGGTACCATTGCAAGTCAACATTCAAGCTGATGGTTTTAGTAACGGCTGATGAATTTGGTTCGTAGATCAATAGCTTTTGAATTGAAACTGTTCATCTCCCTCTTCTGCTTCTTAATGTTAAAAAAAGTTAGTAAAAGCCAGATAATGGGTGGCGAAAATGTTCATTAATTCATCTTACTAATGCAGCAATTAGCCTAAAAAGTCAACACAGGAGTATTTTATTTTAAGTCCTCCTGGTTAACAATTCTAATCAAATGCATTTATGATCAAATGCCCGCTTTGAAACTATAAGAAGATACACATGTTTGTATGATATGTCAACACCTCATACTATATACAAAACTTGACACGGAATAATAAAGCCGTTAGTTGTAATTTTTAATACTTACACAGACTTATATTATTACCTTTTTTTCAAATGACCAGAATTTAACACAGGCCTGTGGGAGGAGAATATAGATTATCCAGAGGGATTTATCACAGCATGGCAAAATGAAAGAAGCTGCTGTTGTTATCATAGGTGGCTTTTATCAGCTCTGTAAAGTTACGAAGAATATTCATCAATCAAGCCATTAGTAACAACCTTTCAAACCTTTGCAAAACGGGACGTGGCAGGAATTTGAATCAGCAGATGAATTCTTCACAAACCGTAAACGAGCGCTTGTTACCATGTAAAAGCTATTTATTTGCTCTGCTTTATACAGTAAAATACAGTTAAAAAAAAAAAAAAAAGTGCTGAGAAGTTGTTCAAAAGCGGTAAAGTGTTTCACATGTTCAAGCCAGCACAGCGTCGAGAGAGCCAGACGATCCGGGGGAATGCAGTAATGTTTTTCATGTGTTGTGCTGGCTGGTCACACCACCGGGTCCTCGATTTGTTATTCATGAAGGAAGCTGGGTGAAGAGGCCTTCTTATGATGCACATTTTTTCTCTCTGCTCTCTCGCTCTCTCGCTCTCTCTCTTTCTCCCTCTCTCTGTCCCTCTCTCGCTCACCCGCTTTGACAACTAAGCACATCATCTGTTCAAGTTGCACTGAATGCAGCAATTAATAAGCATAATAAGCATGACACTGTCAGCTAATTGTCATGATTGTTCCTTCAGATCATCCTCAAATCATTCATATTCTCTGTCTCTCTCTCTCCCTCTCTCGCTCTCTTTGTGCCTCTCTCTCTCTCTTTCTCCTCAGTATGCAGATCGGCCATTTCTGCCCCCGGCTATTTTCTTTGGTAGACTTTTGAAATATGCAAATATGTCCAAAAAAAAAAAAGAATGCTAAGGAAAGAGGAAAAAAAAAAAAAAAACCTTCATCTGTGCTGCAGGAGATTTCCAAACAGATGATTTTTTTTTTCTTGCCCATGTTCTTGTTCTGTTCATGCTGTCAGTCATGGCCCTGTCTAATTAAGAGGAGAAACATTTTGTTGTGAGGACAACTCTTGTAGGATGTTGTAACGTGGCACACTTCGTCTTGCTTTCTGTCTTTATTACTGGTTTCGTTGGCTCAACTTTCGTTTATCAACAGATGTTATTGTACTGTATATGTTGTTTTGGCAGCGGGAAAACTCCAGAATAACATAAAATCTGTCTTCGAGTAGGTGTTAGTGTGTTTCTTAACTAGCCTCCTTGTGATGATAATGAATAGCGATCTCTCTGCTTTATGAGTTAGTGTGGTGTTTGCTGCGTGAAGCGTCCTGAGATGTCAACAGTGGAAACACCACCGCGAGAGCACAACTTATCTCCGAGTCGTTCGCTGCTGCACTCGTTTTGTTCCACCTCTGTGTCGTCCTGTGGCTCTGATCATGAGTGTGTTTGACCTTCAGCTCTCCCTGAGTCAGAGAGCTCCTTCACAGCATGAGCCTCTACCCACAACCCCCTGCTGTGTGTTTAAATCAGAAGCAGAGCCAGTCACGGAGAGGGAGAAGGAGACACAAAGTGGCGTGGTCGAGTACAGAGAAGAGAGGATACGCCGGCGAAAAGATCAAATGCAAAGTCCTCGTTCATGACAGAGAATTATGAGACAAACAGTGTCTTGTGATATTCAGATTTAAAGGCAGACATTTGGCCCTATGTCCCGATGCACTGCAGTGTGAATATGTGGTTTAAGCACTCATGAATGGGGTTCGGGAGAAGGGGGCACAATCAGCAGTCATCATTTTTTACCAATCTGGAGCGATAGTCAATACTGATGCCTGCTGTGACTTAAGCAGTGACACCCAACAGGCAGATGCACTGGTTAAACACTGTTGTTGGTTGCCCATTATGCATAAATGGGGGAAGCTAATGTATGAAAATTGCAATTATTAATCCCAACAGATAATTTTGAGAAGGGCCAGCAGGGAAAAGAAAAGCACCAAGAATTTACAGACATCACACCTCTCTCTCTCTCTCCCTCTTTCCTTTCCCTCCTTTCGTGCGTGTGTGTGTGTGTGTGTGCGTGCGTGTGCTTGTGTGCAGGTGCTCACAGGTGTGTGCAGACGCAGCCAAATTGTCTACCCACATCAACATCACGGTGAAAGATGTTCTTGGAATGATGGAATAGAGGTCTGCGATGAATATTTATGCTAGCATAACAAAATGCAGAGAAAGAATTCCAACATCTGGGCCATCAAAGAAAAAAAAAAAATCAGACAAGATGAGGGTTAAGTGTATTATGATAGAAAGAAAATGTGAAAATATCCTGGCAGATGTTGATATTCTTTGAAATGAAAAGTAAGAATTTGCGACTGAGTTGGCGGCTATATTTTGTCCTCCCACGCTGGCATCTAATGACTTTTTATCCAATGTTTCTCCTCACGCTGTCCCTCAAGTAACAGCAAACAGTATGACAGAGAAATTTAGTCAGGAAATACCGGCAGCTCTGCAGCTTGTGGTGACGGACAACTGCAGCCCTGTACCCAGGCCGAGTCCGCAGCCAAGTCAAACAGCCGGTGTCCCTGAAGGGCCGGTCTGGCTCAGCCTGGCCGGCCCTGCGCCTTTCATGAATGGACAGAATTCTCTCTGAAGCTCCCACCGAGGTGCACGCGGTTATAAAGACTCTCTTTCGTTAGGATGATTTCTCAGGTGGGTTTGGAGGGAAAGAAGGAAGTATCAGATACAGAAATATTAAGTGACTTCTGATGCAAGTGGTAAGATGGTTTGTGGCATTTTGTGCTCTTGCTAGAGCGCCAGCCGCTGAATCGCGGATCATATCGGGCAAATATAATAGTGCATGTGTTTGGAGTTTTATTAGTTGTGCGTGGAATTATAAATGATCATTGTTTTTGTGGGAATCAGGGACAGGACACAAATGTTCTTACAATATATGTTCATACAATATAAACCAAAAATTCAGCCAAAAAAAAGGTTTTGATTATTCAGCTGGATGCCAACAAGTGGCTGCCTTGTTCTTTGTTCAGTTAAGGTTGAATGATCAGAGGGAGTAGAATGCAGCGCACGCACACACACACACGCACGCACACACACACACACACACACACACACACACACACACACACACACACACAAACACACACACAAACACACACACACACACACACACACACACGCAAACACTCACACACACACACACACACACACACACACACACACACACACACATGAAGATGGTGGCT
>CAAKHG010028945.1:40572-50604 GCA_901007715.1 Dactylopterus volitans
AAGAGAATACAAGCGAAAGAGAATTGTTGGTTGGGCAAACGAATGAAAATGTCCTCCCAACAGGTGCGCGACCGCTACTGCTACCACTGCTGCTACTGCCACCGCTGCTGCTGCTACTGCTACTGCCACCGCTGCTGCGAGGGCTCCCGTGCCCCCACTCACGAGTCAAATAATGTTAACTGAACGAAAGTTAGTCCTACTTTCTGCTGTGCTGTGTCTTAGCTGTAATGCAAGCTAGACAGTTAGCCAGACTCGCTACTCAGGCAACAGGCGACTCTGTCATCATATTAACCGTTAGACGTCGCCGGGTGTTTTGTCATACTCTTTCGCGTCTCTCTCCGACTGATAGCAGTGTAATTATTTTTTCAATGAAACCGGGACACTTCAAGCTTGCCACTGAGTCCGTCAGTGTGCAAAGCGTATGGGCGTGTGTCAGATGGAAGGAGAAAGTAGCAGCAAAGGCAGAGAAGACAGAAAGACCAGAGAGGGAGAGAAGGCACAAGTTACCAGGTAACGAGGTCAAAGAGTTAAAAAGTTGTTGTTAAGCAGGCTAAAAACATTTTTAGTGATATATAGGTGTAATTCATGGTCAACAGTTGTTCATAATATTATATATTTGTATATATTATGTATAATTGTGTGGATAATTATTCTCACGCAGGTCACGTCCTCAGACCTGGTTCACAGGTGGGAATCTCAACCCCCCCCAGTGTTCAACTACTATGCACTTAAAACACGTTCTGGTTTTATTCCAAACTAGTGGTGCATTGTAGAAGGCCTCATCTTTATACACAACAACCTGCCCACCATGCACACACACACACACACACACACGCAGGCATACGCGCACTACCATCACATGCCACCTCCTGCTGAGCCAAACTTTGCATCAAACTGTCTGCCATGCCAGCTCCAGCCTCTATTTGAAGAGTAGGACATGAAAGCAATTGCAGACCCTCCACGTGGGCTTGTATCGGATCTTAATTAAAAAGCCTTGCATATTATTTGCTGTAACAAAGGGACATTTGGGGGTTCATTTAAATCCAATTAGACCTGTGCTGATGCCTCAGGAGATGAGAGAGTAATTGCTGTTTGAACACGAAGGTCTTTGTTCTGGGCTCCAGGAGATTGATAAAGGCAGTAAGCATGCAATGTGGAGCAAGAGGGGACAGAACTGTGGACTTACAGTAGGAGGAGTTTTACACACTGGGCCCAAAAACCCAAACAAAAAAACAAGACATTTAGGAGTATGGAAATTGTTCCCTTCTTTGTTGAGCAAAAACGTGAACGAGCCCCCTGTGCTGCAGGTGTTACAGGAGGCATCAGCTGAGTAAACTGTGAGTGAGCCGCACAATCAGCACGTAGACGGCGAGCGTGGGACCCCACTAACTGAAGCTGAGATCCTTTTGTAATGTGTCGTGCGTTTTTCTCTTCATCGATTCCTCCGCTATTAAACCGGTTACTGATTTATGAGAGGCTCAGGTGTTCCCTCGGATTGGCCAAGGTAGGTGGCGGTAAACACACGCGCGCGCACACACAAGCACACACATTAACTAACCCCCTCTTTCTTCAAGACAAATATATATCTGGAAAGTAGATATTTGCTGAATGGGGGGAGAAAATTTGATTGGTCTTTGCTGGCTGACCCACCACCACTTGTAAAATGGCCATGACCTTCCACCTTTAACCTATAGGACTGCCTATTGATTGTGTCCGTCTGAGTCTGGCACCGGCACAATCGTTACGGCTGACACAATTTTGCAAATCTGGCTTGCCGCACAGCTGCGTCTGGCCACAGCGCCTCGTCCACATCGCAGGCAGTACCTTCCCTAGCCAGACATCGAGGGAAGAAGCGCCTTGAGTGCCTTATCCATCCCTGAATCGCACCCACATCAGTCTCATCACATGCCTCCTCCATTACCTGAACAAGAGACCTGCACACAATGTCGGTATGCCGGTTGTACGCCTTCCATGCCATGTCGAGAAGAACTTTCCTGTGGGGTTCAGATATGCTGAGTATGGGGGGAGGTACTGCATGATGGAAGCTCATGTTGTCCCATACTACAACGTACTGGTTTCTTTGATGGCCCGCATCATTCATACGCTCTGTGGTATGCAAATGTTGTGGAGTCTGTCCAGAAATGTGAGAATATGGTCTGTGTTGTATGGTCCAAGGTTGGCATGACGGTGGAGGACACTGTGCATGTTGGAGATGATGGTGTACATTGTGATCTTCCCCCCACGTTGGCAAGGAAAATCTATAATGGCTCTGTGGCCAATGACGTTTCTTCCCCGTCTTCGCTAGGTTGAACCTAGCCTCACCTATAAAGATGAACTCATGTGGGATTGCATGAGCGTCCATTTCCAGTACTCCCTGAAAACAAAGAACAAAAATCAGTCAATATGGTGTGAAGCAGTACTTTGGGAAACAATGTTGTGTGTAGAGTACTGCAGTCAATATCATACTTACATCCACATATTGGTTGTTAGAGCGCTTTGTTTCTTCGGGAGTTTCTCTCAAAAGGCACCTTATAAAGTTGTTTCATTCTGATTTGGTTTCGCTTGAGAATGCCAGCCAATGTGGACAGACTGACTCGTTGAATGCTGTTGAACATGGTGTTGCCTTGGATGATGTGGCTTTGAATTTCTCGTAATCAATTTCATTATTTTCCAAAACTAAGTTAACACTGGCAGCTTCCTGCACCCCGGTGAACATTTGGCCCCTTCCTTCACCATGGATGCGACTCTCAGTCCTTTAGGAAAACAAAAAAATGAAAAAAATATAGGACTTGGACAATGCAGCCTAAAGGAACACTATGACATGGGGTGTACTCCTGTACATACGTAGTGTGATAGAAATTTTGGTTACATACCTGTACTGCAGTCTAAATGTCCCAATGACACAGGAGACAGTAAACGGCTCAAGTTGGGCTGCACTCTCTGTCCAGCCTCTGGCATTGTCAGCCCATGGTTGATGACATGAACAGCAGAGGTTGCTCTGATTTCATTTAAGTAGTTGTTGTCTTCTTTGGCCACAAACTCCTCTACCAGCTCTACTTCTACCTCTCACTCTTCCTCCACCTCTCATTCTCATTCTCACCCTCCCTCTCGTCTTCCACTCTCTGCAACGTCTTCCATTGCTGTTGTAAAAAAAAAAAAAAAAGAAAAAAAAAAAAGTGCTAACCTGTGGCCTTTTCATAGTGCTTACTTCCTGATTGAAGCGGTAACAATTAACCATTGAGGTGTTTGGCCAGGTGGCACATATATTGGCCAACTACCTCATATAGTGTGATTTTGAATAGCAGTGTTTTGAAATGGCAAAAATGTTACTTGATGTCAGATTGAGAACCTTGCTTAGTGCATTTAAAAAGTGCCAATTTGAATTGCAAAATGTGTGGAAAGCAGAAAAAATATTCAGACTTATGGAGACTTGAGAAGAGGTTTTGCTCTCTTTGTGTCCGTTTTTAAATAATTATGCTATGAATATTGGTGTGTTAGCAATTGGAGAAAAAAAAAACTGTATTAGATTGTAAGGAAATTATCTCACATTTTTTTGAGACCTTCCAAGTACAACTAAAGGAATAAATTGTCATTTTAGGTCAAAAATGCAAATAAGTATTTCCCCAAACAAAACCATGAACTGCAAAGGCAAAGCCAACTGGTGGGAGTAAACAATGGGACAGCGGGAGTAGCAGGTGAAACCAACCTTGTGAAATATTTTACTGTGTTCTGTGCAGACACATTAACTGTTACAACATCTATAACAGCAGTGAGGAGGCACTGGATTGGTAACACTTGGCGCATGTTCTTAATATGCATGTATTCACTTTTCTAACTGATTTTTGTTTTTTTTCGCTTGTTCATCTTTTGTTACCTGACATGCTATCTTAGCTACATGGAAAGAATGATCTATAGTCCAGCTATTAGAATAACTGATTTTGTATATGGCAACATATAGACAATATATGAGTCCATTTTTCTTAAACTGTACAACACTGAGTTTTAAAAACCTAAGTAGGTGCATTAATGAAATATCCTCGTAATACTCTGTGCTGTGACATCAGGTGACCAACTGACTGTCTAGACTGGCAAAGTGTATTTTTCTTTCTCTGTGTTTGTTGGTTCATGTCTGTTTGTCTGCATATGTGAACTGATATTATGTAACAGCCTGAACACTTCACTGGAAGCATTTTAAATCATTTCCCACTGTGAAGTATGAACAGAAAGCGGGCGAAAGTTGCCTGATAGGATGATTCATCATCCATCAGCCCTTTGGGCAGCTGTATGCATCATGTACATTGTGTGTGTGTGTGTGTGCGTGCGCGCGTGCGTGCGTGCAGGCGCGTGTGCGTGCGTGCGTGTGTGTGTGTGTGTGTGTGTCATTTGACTTATCCTAGCCTCCCCTCCTCTCTTGAGCTGTTGTTTCTTTTGCGCAGGCGGTTTGTTTGAGAGAAGAAGAACAGTGTTGCGACACCAAGAGTCACATCTGATGCCACTCAAAGACCAGAGGTCACATGATGAAGGTTAAAGGGCAGCTTTCTGGCTTTGGGCCAAGGTCAAAGCAGCAGAGGTCAGTGTCTGAGTTGTCAGCCCCATCCCGCCCTTGGCCTTGAGCTAATCAATAAGAGCAAGGTCTATGTTCTTGCCTGAGCCAGCGATCAATGAAAGCTTTAGATTTAACCAGGGCTTTAATTATAGTGTATTTTGAAGGGGGATACATCCTCAGTACTCAAATATGCCCTCCCACACGCCGGCAAAAGAATATAACAGAAAATTAGCAGTAGCAAATGTTATTTAATAATTACTTAACTGTTCTTTCATTATACTTCATTTTATATTCATCAAAAAGTGCAATTTAAGATATGTTAATATCCTATAAGCTCTTGAGGGAACACTTATTGCAAGAAAAGCAATAATGATGCTTCACCTTGGCAAGGACACGAATGAAAAGGTCATGTTTAACTCACTGCAGGAACCCATGGTGTATTTTAAGACAGTCACATGTCTGTGTGTATATGTTCTCATGAACTCAGGAACCCTGTAGCACTTCCTTTGTGTCATTTTTGGAGAACCCAAATTACAGCAGGGTTTGATACCGAGTTGATGTAAATTCCAAGCAAATTTTCTAAACAACAGCTACACACATCAATATTGAGGGAGGTGGTTGCTCTTCCATTCTGCACTTCCTCTGCTTCTTATGTTTGTCCTTTATTGTCGTTGCTTTGGTGAATTTATGTTGCGTGATTTGATGCACTCAAAAAATTATCTAATGAAACTGTGAGTCTGCACTGCAATCGAAACAAAAACGACTGAAAGGGTCAATTAGGGGGCCGGTCCTGTATGTTTGTCCCACTTGATGAGTGTCCTGTGTACCTGCAGTGAAAAAAAAAAATCACCTTATCTCATTTATCTTTCCCCCCTGGTAGCTCGCCTCATTCTCAGCAACTGGGTGTTGCTATCATGAACCTTCCTCCATCCTCTGCAGCTTCTCTGTGACATAGAACAGTGAGGAGCTATGTTGTTTGGACAACGTTTCCTATTAAATGGCCCTTCCTTTATATTCACACATGGTGCATTTCCAGTCCCAGAGCAATTATACACATGACTTCACTTGGAGCCAAATGAACAGGCTGAATCTTTATCACCAGCTGAAGAGCAGCAGCACTGTGACTCCAGCTGAGCTCTGCCCGCTGCACTCGTCTGTATTCCCTGTAAAAGAGGACAGTTCTAATAAAACAACCGGCACTTGGACAAAAGTTAACAAGAAATCTCAATTAGCATTTATTTGAAAAACAGCACCGCTGTGAAACTCGAGAGATGATTACTATTCACTGCAAGTAAAAACTAGTTTAAAGAAAAAAAATCCACCTAAATAAGCATGTATGAAAGGTCTTCGCACACAAAGTGACAAAGTCCGCTCACTGCCTTCATGTTTCCTGTGGTTATACCGGCATCTGTAATCAAGCGTTAAGCATTTTGCCATGGCCTCGGCCAATTGACTCAGTCATGCATCCACATCCCTAGTGATCCTGGAAAATGTAAGAGGCAAAGGTCTGAGATTAATTTAAGAAAAAACAAACCAACAAGTGTCACAGGGAGATTTTAGCCAGGCTGCCACTGATATATACTTTTAGATGGATTACTATGAAATTCAGGTGTTCAAGCTTCACTTGAGTCACTTACTGCTGTAATAACATGTTTTTACAAATACGTAAATTCCAAATAAATCTTAAGCTCCTGCAAACATCTTTGAACCGCTATTTCAATAATCTTTATCCTGGAACGTCTTGAAACCAAGATATTTCTTCCTGATATCACCAGGCTGAAGTGGTGTCAGAAAAGGTGGCAGCAGCCTAGATGAAGGCAGGACGTTTGATGGCGAGGGAGGATGTTTGAACGTGTACCCTCTTTTCAGTGTCCCAGTGGGGAGTGTGTATAGGAAGGCATGCATGTATTATTTAGAATCGGACCTGCCTTTGTGCTTGATCAGGTTTTGATTGAGAGAGGCTGTGACTGGCTGCTCTTCATGCAAGAGTATGGATGTCTGCTCAGGGATGAAGGTGAACTTGAAATTGCTGCGCACCACTCTGTCAATATTGCAAAATGAATTTCACATCTCCATTGTGAAACATGGGCAGGTCGTATCATCGGAATACTCGGGGAAACATTACTCCAGTGCATTGCATTATTGGGCAGCTTTTGGATAACCGGCAGTCCTTGTGGAGTGACATTAGGCACTAATAGTCCAGAGCACAAGAGTGTTGTTAATGTGTCAGGGCCATGGGGAGCAGTGTTTTAGCCAATCCTTAATTAAAGAAAAAAATCCCAAACTGACATCACCTTGTCGTGCTGCTCTGTTGTTCAGCAAACGAGCCGTTGCTGACACGCTATTTAAATCATTAGGCGCTCTGATTTGTGGCTACAACATCTTCTTAACGGAGTAGAGTCTCTTAATCCCATGACAAGAAGCTCCAGATCCTCCAGTTCAAAGTGAAGTGCAGTTTCTTTAATTACTGTACTGGATTGAGTTACTAATCACTGATTACCGTTGTGTAAAAAAGGAATGTTACACCAGGTATCAAGGGACATGCTTTCATTTAGACGTGATAAGCATGATTTGGATATCATTTCAGTATCAGGTGTTTAGTCATGGCTTCGGATGTTGGGCCTGGAATCTGTTGCAGCCGCTGGAGTCTGAAGTCTCACACAACCGTAACCCTTTGTCCTTAACCACCTCTGGTGGGATGGCCCATCGGGATTTGGGTAGTTCTAATCCGCACTGGGTAAAGATGTTCCTGTACACTGTTGCAGTTACTTGTATGCACCTCTCCATGTATGCTGTTCCAGCTTGCATCTTATACCGTGCGATTATGTGCTGGACTGTCTCTGCACAGCCTGCCCCTTGGATCTTGTCTGCTGTGGTGGATCTTGGTCTCTGTGGCTCTTGTGCTCAGGGCCAGTTCTTGTGCGGCCATGATGAATGCCTCTGTGCTGCCTTTTAGTCCAGCGCTCTCTAGACGTTGGTGGGACATTTTGATGTCAGCCATTTCGATGGCACAGGCCATGTAACACCTTGTCCTTCCATCTCGCTTGCTCCTCATGGTCTTCTTCACCTGTACCTGGTTTCTGCTGTTTGAGGCATTCCCTGAGCAGCTTAGCACTTGCTGCATTTTCTTGATGTATTTATTTTTGGTATCTCATCCTAGATAGTGGTTCTGACACTCATTAGTCGTCTGCCTCCTTCTTTCTGCTCCGTGCACAGCCTCAGGGTGCTGGGGTGAAACTCTCCATGTGTGGTGAGGAGCTTTCTTGGCTAGATATCTACGGTTTGTCGCCTGTGGCCAGTTGATGATACCAGCTGGGTAGCTCATGACTAGTAGCGCATACGTGCTGATGGCCTGGATCTTGTTCTTGCCATTCAGCTGACTTTTCAGGACTAGTTGGACCCTCTGAAGGTATTTGGCTGTGGTTGACTTCCCTGCAGCCTCCTCATGAATGCCATTTGCCTGTGTGATCCCCAGGTATTTGTCCCTGTCATGAAGCTCCGCCCCTTCAGTTGCAATCATCTTGTCTTCGCCATCTCACTCATGGGCATAGGGTGAAGTGTTCCTTACATCTCTCAGTATAACCCAGTGCAATTCAACATTCAAATTACAATTAAAGGTCCAGTGTGTATTATTTAGAGCCACCCCAAAATAAAGATGAAGTATAATATTCATATGTTTTCATTGATTTTATCACCTGAAGCTCAAAATAATTGTTAAATAAGGGGCGACATGGCTCAGTTGGTAGAGTGGCCGTCAAGGAACCGGAAAGTTACTGGTTCAATCCTCATCTCCGGCAGACTGTGCTGAATTGACTGTGTTGAATTGTCCTTGAGCGAGATACTGAACCCCTGATTGCTCCTGGTGGGCAGGTTGGCGCCTTGCATGGCAGCTTCTGCCATGAATGTGTGTGTGAACGGGTGAATGAGATGGAGGAATGTACTGTAAAGCGCTTTGAGTACCGTCAAGGTTGAAAAGCGCTATATAAATGAAAGTCCATATCTACATAGGGAGTCGGCTTGTTTCATGTTTTGGCTCATTTGAACTCATTTCTGATGGATTATGAAATAACTACAATGCATGTGGAGTGTGCAAGCCAAGCCACTTGATCATGGCGTTTTCTGCGTTTATATCAACGCACGGTGGACAAAAGACTCAAAGGTCTCGGCCCATTCTCACCGGAGCTGGAGATTCTCACGGTTTTTTGTTGGCCATTCTACCTGCCAAGGGAGCTGTCTGCGGTGATCCTGATGGTGGTCTACATACCTCCGGACGCCTTGGCCCCGTCGGCAAGGTGGCAGATTGTAGACCACATCGTCGAGGTGGAGAATTCCCACCCGGATGCCACTGTGATACCGCTTGGCGATTTCAACCACATCTCCCTTACAAAGGCCCTGCCGAAGTCTCTTTTGAGTCTCTGCCGAGACTCAAAACAATCAAACCAACGACCAAAGTGGTGAAAACATGGACTCCTCACGCCATAGAAATGTTGCAGGACTGCTTTGATTCCACCGACTGGACTGTCTTTAAGTCTGATGGGCTTGGTGATATTCACACTTTTACGGACACCGTAACATCCTACATTACTGTGTACTGTGTCAGTGTATGCATTCCAGTGAAGTGTGTGACCACGTTTGGTAATAACAAACCCTGGTTTAACAATGAACTGAGGCTGCTGTGTAGGAAAAAATATCAGGCTTTTAAATGTGGTGATGTAGACCTATACAAACGGTTGAAATATGAATTTCAACGAGCTGTGTCCAAGGCCAAAGTTGCCTACAAAGCAAAGCTTAAGAGTAGGTTACAGGCAAATGACATCAGAGTGGTCTGGCAGGGTCTCCAGGCTATTACTGAGTATAAAACTAAACATCATGCTCTGGATAGTGATCCCCTGCTGCCTGGTAGGCTGAATGACGTCTTCTGTAGATTTGACTCTAATGAAGTAGATCAACCCCCCCCCTCCTTTGAGCAGCGTAATAATGACACACCACCACCTTCTATCTCAGAACATGAGGTCAGAATCTTGCTACGCCAGCAGAACATCAGGAAAGCAGCAGGGCCCGACCGGGTGGCGCCCGCGGTCTTGAAATGCTGTGCCGACCAACTCACGCCTGTCATTACTCTCATCTTCAATTGGTCATTACAACTGTCAATTGTGCCCGATTGTTTTAAATCAGCAGTAGTTATCCCAGTCCCCAAGAAAGGTAAAATTACCTGTCTTAATGACTACAGGCCTGTTGCTTTAACATCTGTAATTATGAAGGTCTTTGAGCGGCTGGTGTGTAAATATCTGTATTGTATAACCCTTGACCCTCACCAGTTTGCTTACATGGGATCTCAACACCAACCTGAAAGTCAGAAAATGCGACTCTTCTTTCTGCGGCAGCTGAAAAGAATTTAATATAAGTCGGCCCGCCATGACTCACTTCTATAGATCCACCATTGAAAGTGTGCTCACCTTTTCTGTCCTTGTCTGGTATGGAACCAC
>CAAKHG010028945.1:51521-68185 GCA_901007715.1 Dactylopterus volitans
CTTTTTTTTAAATTCTATCCTTTTCCACCTTTTGGTCATTAAGTGGCACCACTTTGTTCTTGTTTCTGTGTGTGTGTGTGTGTGTGTGTGTGTGTGTGTGTGTGTGTGTGTGTGTGTGTGTGTGTGTGTGTGTGTGTGTGTGTGTGTGTGTGTGTGTGTGTGTACTCACATCATACCACACATCACAGGCAGTTCAATAAAATTACTCAGAGCCAACTGCAAACATTACATGATGAAAATTGGCAATTTGAATATTAACTTTTAATATTCTGGCATTTCCCTCATGTTTATTCACCTTTAAATGACCCCTCACTAACCTGTCATGTGATGTAATCACTGACATCGTCACCGATTTAACAACACTTAATGACTTGGATACATAAGTGCACATGTATACATGTAAGTGAGGTTTAGTGGTAGCACTTGTACATGTGAAAGTGGGTGAAGCTATAGTGGCACTGTTTTGTTTACCACTCACACAAAGTTCCTCGGCATAGTAGGACCTCAAACAGAGACCCTGTCAGTTACTTTTTTAAATGCTCGAGAGGCGTTTTGGTAAGATGGAGTGCTGAGTTCTGAGGTCACGCTTGTGGTTAATCTTTATCTTCAGACATTACTATCATGAATAAGTAAATCAGTTCATCTTACATAACATGTTTTAAGGTCAGCCCCAATTTATGTTTTTATTCTATTCTGTTTTATTTTTTATGATAATTCATGCACAATCAGTGAACAGCAAACAAATGCTGTGTATATAGAAAGATAAAAGCTGCCATCGTAGGCTGTATTTGAATGGCAAACATGATCGAAATGCATGTTAACCTTGAAGCAGCAGAGTACATTGATTCAGTGTTAAATATGCATTCAGAAGATTTATTGTGCTGCGTTGATGGGTCTGTAAAGTTGGACAAGTACCCCCAAAAGATGGTGTATGGTGCTTCCCCTCCCCACCTCCTTTGTCTTGTCAACGCTGGGATCTACAATCAAGATAATCCATCATTGTGGCACATAATGCAAAGAAGATATTAAACCGACTCCGAGAAAATGTATTCTCAGGGACTGAAATGAAAATAAAATGCTGCTTAAGCATTTAGCGAAGGTTAAAAAAGGAGAAAACTGCAGGTGGCACATCCTCAAACTTGACAGAGAGAATAAATATTCATTCATATTCCGATGGACTTCAAATCCATTAGAACCAGATGTTCTATCTATTTATGGAAACGTGTGGAGAAGAAGTGAGGGGAATTTTCTCCAAAAGACGTAAAGATCTCATGAGAGTGGGTTGCAAATCATTTATGTGAGAATGCAAAAATAATTATCAACCTGTATTTATTTTGCACTCAATGAAAACATTAAGGCGGCGAGAGCAATCATTCTCAACATGAAAAATCCACCAGAGCGAAATCCAGAGCAACCGGTTGGATTTCGAATAACTCCGTGAACCACAACTTCAAAAGTAAATGACAATGAAAGGATGTGTGACGCAAAGTTCAGCGCTTCCTCGTCAAATTGTTGTAGATTCCAACTACAAGCAAGAGGAACATGCGGCAAGAACAGATGGCGAGGGGAGGCAGGAGAGGGAGAGTTCAAACAAGAAGGAATGACGAGCGCTAGAATATAAACAGCTGCAGCAAGGTCAGATGCAAAATGTTCACAGAAATACACTGAAAGGTGTTATCTCACTTACAAGCACCTGGGAAAAGAAGCGCGCCGTTGTTTTGTTTTGTCTTTCCCATTATCTCATTACAGTAATAATGCAGATGTTTGCAGACAGATACAGTCGACACGTGGATGCAACTTTTAACCGGAGCTTTTTTTCAAACAGTTTTTCCCAGATGAAGCAGGATAGATAGATAGATAGATAGATAGATAGATAGATAGATAGATAGATAGATAGATAGATAGATAGATAGATAGATAGATAGATAGATAGATAGATAGATAGATAGATAGATAGATAGATAGATAGAGATGCCTTTGCCTGTTCAGAGGCTTGTTGCTAAGGGCAACCCCCATTAAGCCCTGGTCAACAGATGCCTCGTTTCCTCATCACAGAGGCTCAGAGAACAAGCAGGTGTCCTGTGTGCAGATGTCGGCCCAACGCTCGCAAGCTATGCTCAGCCATTTCTGCCGTTAGCGTCACATTCTGCACAGGCCGCTTGTTGATCGTCAGCGGGATCAGCGGGGTGTCTGTGCGTCCACCTCCTTTACGGGAGGAGTAAAAACATCTGACTTCCATGGCGCTGTGACATATAAATGCACAGTGTTCCACACCGACCCGCTCTCATCCCAGTTAGTCAAATACTGACGCTCCCAGGTCGGGCCTGTCCAAACAGCCCTCCAGTATCTTGTGTCATGTTGATATATTCAGTGTTTACTTTCTTTGTTTTGTTTTTTGTTTTTTGTTTTCTTTTTCTGAGAATCACCTAGTTAAGCCTGGTTTCAGTGGCAGCCACTTACAGTGCTGCACAACTTTCAGTGTGCTCCAACTCAAAAAGTTATTTTGCTTATACTATTTTTTGTTGTTGTTGTTGTTTTGTTTTTGTTTTTGTTTTTGTTTTTGTTTTTTGACGGACTGTCCCGGTTAGTGCTGGGTCTTTCAAGCAGATATAATTTATCTAAACATGCTATTCAGTTCTACCTCTGTGTTTTTACCATATTTACTATCATTTCAAGTACAATGTATTTACTCAATATGGAAATATGCTTGAGAATCCACAAATGATGCCCTGACAACAATTTATGTCCTCATTACAAATACTTGATTTTTGCCCTGCCACAGCTCAGTAATAAAAGATGTAATAAAAGATAGAAAACAGATGGAATAATTAAGTATTACCATGCATTTACCAAAGTAATAACCAAGGAGTTTGATATTAACAGTATGTTTATCTTGGTATTATTGGAGTAAAGTGTGTGTACCAAGGTAAAATACAGTATAATTAAGAATTTGAATGTACAGTATCATTTTGAAGCAAAAGAGAGTGTTGGGAAAACAGGGGGGGGGTAATTTCAGAATCATAATATTATTCATTTTTACCTTAAATTTCATGTGTTTTTGAAGGTATTATACACTTTATAGCCAATCATATAAAACAACAATTTTAGTGCTAGCAGGTCACCATACTGTTACCAGATTGTTACTGTGTTATTGCTAAATAGTTTCAAATTGTTATTTTCATTTGGTTGCTACTTTTTTATTTAGTGCACTTGTTCAACTGCTCATTTACGCAAATATCTAATCAGCCAATCACATGGCAGTAGATTAATACCATTAGGCGCGTAGACATGACAACCCACTGAA
Organism: Dactylopterus volitans; assembly: GCA_901007715.1. Classification (NCBI taxonomy): domain Eukaryota; kingdom Metazoa; phylum Chordata; class Actinopteri; order Syngnathiformes; family Dactylopteridae; genus Dactylopterus; species Dactylopterus volitans. The sequence goes on from CAAKHG010028945.1 coordinate 54,826, forward strand.
GTTCAAACTATGTATCAGAAAGGAGAAGAAAAGTGATTTTAAGTGCCTCTGAAGGTGGCATGGTTGTTGGTGCTTGACGGAATGTTCTGAGTATTTCAGCGACTGCTGATCTACTGGGGTTTTCAAAAACAGGTAGTTTAGGCTCAACAATGCTGAACAACAGAGGATCGGAAGAATTTTGCTTGGTCTGATTCTGCTGCGATATCCGGATGATCGGATCAGAATTTGGCGTAAACAACATGAAAACATGGATCCATCTTGCCTTGTATCAACGGTTCGGGCTGCTGGTGTTATGGTATGGGGGATGTTTTTGTTGACAGATTTTGGGCCCCACCTGAGCATCATTTAACCACCACAGCCTACCTGAGAATTGATGATAACCACGTCCATTAAATCATGGACATGCAGCCGACAAATTTGCAGCAACTGTGTGATGCTATCATGTCAACATGGACCAAAATCTCTGAAGAATGTTTCCAGCACCTTGTTCACTCTGTGCCATGAAGAATTAAGGCGGCTCTGAGGGCAAATGGGGGTTCAACCTGGTGCAAGCAAGATGTCGCTAATAAAACCGGTAGTTAGTGTATGTTTACCCACTATTAGTCTTTTGTTTGTGGCCACATTGCTGTTACAGAATACAAACATATTATTAATACCTAGCTATTACCTGACTTTACTTTAGTAACTGCATGGAATCATGTAATTAGTACCTTTTTTTTAATAATATATTGCCTGGTTGTTACCGAGCTGCAATATAAAAACAAAAAAGTTCCTGCTTGTTTCAAAATGTGTTTTAACATTGTGTTCCATTAAAAAGTCTTGAAACTTTTGAATGAGTCTTTCTGAAGGCTACACACACACCGAGCGGCACACACAAAACTATTTGCCGTTGAGGCACGGAAATTACACCGATACACTACCAGTGTGTAAAAAAGAACACCATAGGTCAGCATGATTCTCCTGATGGTCTTTTCCTCTACCTAAACATGAACTGTCTTATGTGGATTATTCTTGAGGGGGCATGTTGCGTTCAGAGTCCCTATTGTTTTTCAAATGAACGCAAATTCGGATGGTTAGTATGTAAATGTCAAACAACAGCGCGCACATCATCGCCAGTGTGTGTGCTCGTGGCTCCCAGAAAATGGTATCTGTGATTATTCATGTCTTTCAGAGGGGTGATTAAATATTCCTTACCCTCGGAGCGTGGAAACAAATGAAGCACGGCTGCGTTCTAACAGGAGCTGACAGATCTTTTAAATAATGTTTATTTATCAATGGTAACATTTACCAGCGGTGGGGTCCCTCTGGCATGCGATTTTACGGCCTGAAGCCTGGCGGTGTCCCCTCAGCTCACATTTCCTTTTACTTTGTCAAACTTCGCAGAACTTTTGCCGCGTGTTTTCAGGGCTTCTATCCCGCACAGTTCATCTTCAGATATGAAAAAGAGAGACGAAGGAGAAAGATTAATTTAAACAGCTATGCTCACCTTTTTTTCCCCCCCACAAGTTTCCACAAGCCACAGAAAGGAAAGGATGAGAAAGGTGAGAAAATTACATTCTATGTTTTTGATGATAGAGCTGGTGAGAGCCTTATTATTCCCAAAGATTAAATGAAGACAATGATAAACATCCAAAAGAAATCCAAAACAAAATTAAAGAGAGAGGTTTAAGTATAAGGGCAAGCTAAAGTGCTATTCAAATGTATAAATTAATAAATGAATATATGAACATATTAATTGGAGATACATTATTCACCGCTTTCTTCTTCCTCAGTATCCATGCTGAGGATATTATACTTCAATTAATACAAAGTATACTTTTACCATTGCAAAACAAAACACCACACTCCGCACAAGATTACAAGAAATGTCAGTCCGACTTGAGGGTCAAAGGTATAATTTTGCAAGTTGAAACCAGTATAAAAGCACAACAGCAGCAGCACATGGATGCACGTGGAGCCTGCTGGTTGCGGCGTTTGAGTGAAAAGATCCCAGTGTTGCTGGCTTTCATTTGGAACCACAGCGAGTGGACTTTCTCCAACACGCTGGGGTTGAACAGGTGAAGCGATAACTGCGTGTTTGTGCTCTAGTCTTGTCGTCTTTTGTGTTGCTTTTTATTTAATTTGATAACAACTGACTGTTTCTCTGTCAGGTAACTGCATACCTTTATTCCATTTCGATGATGAGTTGAGTGCTTCGCCGTTTTCTTTTGCCTTTTAAGCCGCACTTTTGAGATTTTGTAAAACATTTCTCCGAATCAGAGCCATATTTATTTTAGATCTGTATAGGATTTCCTTTCCATGTCAGTGCTGCTTGTGTGCTGTTTGATGCTGCTGCAACTTTAACGAGATGTCACCTACATTATTTTCCAGGCAATGTGACTCTAATGTCAGTACCCATGTAGTTCAAGTGTTAATAATAGGCCTGTGTTTGCTTTGCAGTTATTTAAATTCATAATACATAATTTTCATGAATGTTGCTCTCTAAGCTACTCTTATGAATACACATGTGAGTGAAACAAAGAGAGTAGAAATAATTTGAGGAGTTACACTTGAATTGTACATAATTTTTTTTCCATTAAATATGGTAAATAGTGCAAGTGGCTGTTTATTTTGTGAATCTCATAAGACTAACAGATGTGACAGTGCCCTCTTGTAAAATGGCATTATTAACATGTGTAACATTAAAACAGTCTGAGGGATTTACGGTTCAGCAGGATGGGAGAGCAAATATTTCATTTTACTTTTGCTGGATGTGAAGGTGGAGAATACTGTGAGGATCGCGGAAGAATGGCAGAGAAATGCAGTGGTGATGTTTGGTTTCTTTAAATTTAGAGAGTTCATTTGTTTCCCATTCAGAATGTTGCCTTTAAACTGATTTAATAAAATGTTTTAATTCTTTAAAATTATGTTGAGGGGGTACAGAATAATAAAGGCATTTCGTAAAAGTTAAAAACCTATCCAGAGCAAAGGAATAAACTTGGCATGTTTTAAAAAAGAAAGAAAAAAAGAAAAGAAAAAGAGCTTCAAGGATTTGCAAAAAAAATGACTGCAAGGATTCGGAATGACAAACAAGGTACGAACAAAGTACATTTTTTTTGTCAAATGCTGACCATTTAATTTTCACTTTTTCCAAGCTGATATACATTTTTACCTGACAAAATGGAAAATTTTGTTTAGTTTTTGGATTTGTGTATTTTAGATTATTCTGATAGAATAATACAGCACTTTGTTTTTTTTTAAATTGAGCAACATTAAATAATAAAATAAGAATAAGAAAGTATAGGCATGTGAGAAAAATCTAATTAGACAACGCCACATTTCAGCATGACACCTTGTTAGCTTCCAATGTTAAACAAAGACGTGACTTTTACTGCTCAGACTGGGACGGGGCGGCAGAAACGCCGACTGATGCCTGCCTCACGCAAAGTCTCGTGTTATAACGCTGCATAAGAAATGATATGCAAGAGGTATATTTGAATATTCATGAAAAAAATCCATCAGCTATGTTTATGCTTTGGCATTAATTAATTGCTGGAGGGGAGGCTACACCCAAATTAGACGCTGGAGTGCTTGCAGTCCCAAAGAAAGAATTTAAAAAGTGAGAAACTAGTGGGTGGAAACACATCTTCCCCAACAGCATGGTACACACACAATGATATCATGGCGGTGTACACTTTTTTTCTTTTTCTTTTTTAACCTATCATGTTTAACCTGACAAGACAATACCGTATGCATTGAAATAATTTCTCGGTTTTAGATTAATCTGCTCTTTGTGCAGGATTTGTGGATATATATATATATATATATATATATATATATATATACACACACACACACACACACTATGTGCCATTAAAAGACGCATGAATATGCAAAGCGGAAGGATGGCTGAAGAGTCCCAATCAACTCCTACATCGATGCTCTGGCAGTTAAAAGAGGGCGGCTGGGAGGAGTTACTCTGTGAAAGACATTAGCATGCCTTTGAAACAAGAGACCTTGAACGTGAACAAGAGCCATCCATACACACTTTGGAATGTAATTTATATGCACATGCTGAGGTGTGAGGCCAGCAGATGTGAGAGGGCCAGTAAGGATCCACTGCAGGTGTAGCTCTCACTGGCCAACAGTGTTTTTATTCTGCCCGTGTGCCTCTTAACGCATCAGTGAGAGTTCCACGAAAGCAGCAAAAACTAAGGGCCCGAGAACATATGGCGTTTGGTTGGAAGTCCCACCGGTGCGTTCACAACCGTCTTAAAGAAAAGTCGCCTCATCAAAGGGGTTTTGGTTTCAAGCTGCACACCGATAAGAGTGTTGATTTTCAAATGTTTGTTTGATGACCCGAGTTACTTTTTGTGTCACTGCCACGAGTGCTCTACGTGCTCCACTCTTTGAATTATGCATGGTGATTATATGATGTAGTCCTCTGAATTGTAAATCCTCACAATTATACAGCCCATTGTCTATTCATTATTTCAAAACGAATGAGAAATTATGTAAAACTATCTCTAAAGAGGGAAGCAGCATGTAATATGACTTGCCATATTGTTCATGCAATTCAAATACTTTGCTTTTTCTCTGAGAGTTGAACGCGAAAATGAAATCTGACTTGCGTGTCGTGTGGGATTATGATACATTGAGAGGATAAGCTATGATAACTATGTGTGTGCCATGAGGTGAACGCACTCAGGCAACGAGTGTTTTCCAATTAACTTAAACCTCTCTCAAGGTTAAACATACAAGTGTTGACTGAGAGTCGAACTTATACTCTTTTCTCGACCAGACGAGTGAAGGACTTCTCTGCTTCTCAGTGGGCCTCTGATTCCTTCTCTCAGACAATGCACACCATACACACGCTTTATGTTTACGAGGACGCAAATGCTTTCATTGGTTTACATTATTCAAGATGTGCTTTTAGACATGCAAAAATTGTTCAAATGTGATGATTTTTTTTTTTTTTTAACAAAAAAAGTCATTTTAACTGTTAAAATCTCCTTCTTTTCAGCTCCGAAACACGTATAATCTAAGACGTTTTATCTGCTGGAAACTGAAAAGGTCCTCCTCAGTGTTTGCGCATGGAGATTTAAGGTTCTCATATCGCACTTATGGAATCCTCAATCAGCTTCCAGACAATTTGTGAGCATAGGAATACTTTCATACGAATAGCTGCTGAACGTCAAACCCCACGTAAGCAGACAAGTGAAAAGTGAAATATCAAAGTGGAGCAACAAGAACAATCAAGTTTTTGAGAAAAGGGACACTTGATCATTTTTGTTCATAAATAGCCACAACTAGAAAAAGAAATTTTTAGAATAAGCAGAGACTTTATTATTTTGTTCATAAATAGCTAGCAATGGATTTGTACTTACTTTTAGGAGTAAAGCTAAACTGGGCATAGAAGCAGCCAACCTAAGACCTACTGACGCTGAAGCCGACTAGATGTGCTCCACAGTGGCTTCCTGCTGAAGTTTAACTTGTGTTTTGACAACGCATCAACAAAATTGCATTTCTGCGTCGAGTGATATTTCTGCACCCACTTTGAATTTGTGTTGTTTTTTTTTTCTGACCTGTTACAATCTTGTCTGTTATCTCAGCGGCATATTTTCCATGATGCGCTCTGCCAAGGAAACAGCACTGCAGTTTTGGATGTTAATTTTAATCTTTTTGCTTCAATTTGATAATCCTGAGGTTATTGATTTGATATTGTGTCATGTTTGCATATCATTTCTATGATTTTTATTTATAAGAGTTTGCGTGCCAAAGGCAAGTCTCCATGCAGCCTAGGTGGGGCAATAGATGTTGTCTCTGTATTTCACTTCCCAGCATAACTATGAAAATGCACATATTCCTATTTTTTTTTCTTTTTTTTTCTTTTTTTTTTGCAGGGCTTGAATTTGGTTGCATTATGTGTTGGCAGTAAGAGGCTGCAGTGACACCACAGCCTCCGCTGCTGCCTCCTCCTCCTCGTCCTCCTCCACCTCTGGAAGTGTTACCCTTTCATCATCTATCTCCCCTCATCCCCTATTCTCCTCCTCACCTCTTCTATCCCGCTGCTGAGCACAGGTATTTGTTTAGGAATCTCTCGGTGGAAATTATACTCCATCTCCGGCGCTCCCTATCAACACACAATTATCATGGGCAATCATGCAGAACAGTGTTGAATTCAGCTGGGACTCCCACTCTGATGACATTACTGACTGCAAGGCTCAGCTTCTTCAGGAGGTAGTCTGCTCCACACCTGCATTAGATATCTCTCTCTATCCCTCTCACTCCCTCTCTCGCACACACACATACACTCTCTCTGAGACTTCCACACGCACACACACTCTCACGATATGGATAGAGGCATGATTAAACTTCTTTTTTTTAATCTTATTAAGATTTCATTTAAACCATGAAGTCCGCCAGATAAGAAATCTCATTCCTACGGGAGACTTTGCTGAAAAGACTGGTCCAATTTGAAACAGGACAAATCATGTGATTGTATCTTACGCTGAATTAGCATCTGCCAACCTCTGTGGTCTCTCCTTGTTGTGACCTGCAGTGCACCTCAGCATGGCATCTCGTACGGCTATGCGTGTGGATCACAATACGTCAGGCCTCAGCAGTGTGGAAGTGGGAGCCTCCATTTGCACAAGGCAAAGTCAGTCTCACAGAATAATCAATGCCTTACATTGCATCACTCCTTCCAGGATTCTGAGGCAAACAGCAGATGCATCTCATGTATGATGAGTCAATTATTAGGCTTGAAAGCCACCGAGTTGATGCAGACGCATGAGAATCAACGCAGAAGTCCATTCAGATCCTGATCAAATGCTCCATTCATGAGTGAAATTACCATCCGTCTGTCAGCCAAGGTGTGAATTCTTTCATCTTCATATCCTACTTCTGAAGTTGTGATTAAATGCATAACACCACATATATTACACTCCACATCGACTCCAGACAGATGATGCAGCCTCCTATGTGATTCAAATGGGACAACATTGCCCCCTTGTGGTGTTTTTGCTGAACCTTTGTTGCAGTGATACTGAAGTCATCAATGCTCACCTTTATCTCATAATTTTATTGGCAAATAAGTCAAATAGAAGAGTGAATCTGGACAAACAAACACAACACATATAACTCATGAGGACAAACTGCAACATCGTGTGCTATAAAACCCTCAAACATACATACAGCTTACATAAAATGCGTAACATTTTAAAAATGTTATTCATGCTTCAAGCTTTACTTATAGATAAAATAAAGTGTGAGGAGCCAATGAGCTGGTCGGACAGAACAGGAAGACCAAATAATGGCAGCATTTCAGACTGCGTACATTGTGCATGACGGCAAAATACACTCAGTGGAAAATGAATATTCAATATAATGTCTTTATTATTGTGACCAAAAGCAACAATCAGTTGATCCAGCTAACATGTATCTTCTTCTCTGTGACACGTTCCACTACCAAGATGACCAAGGACACTGTAAAATGAGTTGATCCCACTTGCACCTGCTTTAAATGGGCCATTCTCACAGCGGACATTTTGACTTGTCATAGCAGGAAAAGCTCAGCTGTTACTAATGACATTAACGATGGCCCCATTCTATTCAAGTGTCCCATTAAGACGTGACGGCGTGACAAAGAGCTGCCGTGCGCCATCCCGCGACCCATAAACTCAAGCAGCTAAATTGAATAGAGCCATCATTCAGTTTATCATTTACACCTGCGCTTTTCTCTCGGTGACATTTCAAAACGTCTACTGTGAAAGTAGATAAACTGTCAGGTAATTTGCCGTGCAACAAAAATAATAATTAGAAAAAAAACATATTTTATATGTTTTTGTGTGTTTCTGTGCAAACATCAAATTGACTAATTCATAAAGTAACTAAAATGATTGTAGCGAAGTAAAAAGTACAATAATTTCCCTCTGAAATGTAAGTAGATATAGAAAGTGTCATGAAAACAAAGCAACTCAAGTAAAGCATAAATACATTCAAGATGTCCTTAAGCGCAGTACTTGAGCACATGTAAATTTCCACCACGAACAAGCAAAAAAAATGATGACTAGCCATGTCCTCATAAAGTTGTAATTGCTGGAATATGCATTTTAAAAATAAACTCATGATCATCAACCAAAATGTTGTACACCAGGTATCATTGATAATTCCGTGTAGTTGTTGAAGGATGTTTGCAGTGCAGCTCAATTCAGAGCAGCTCAGGATGCTGTGATTATGTATCCATTTCTGAGCATGACGATGATTGCAATGTTTTGATCTTGGACCAAAGTGTTCGGGCCCTATCAGACACCATTTGTACCACACAGCTGCATGACTACTGCTTTCTGCAAGCGCAATCTCAATCGCAATGACTATAAACGGCTTCTGCTTAAATGTCAATGATAGTGTATCTTGATGGTTCGGCCAATCAGGAAGAAAAGAAGGCCGGCCAGCAGCGAGAAGAAGATGCCAATGGGAGCAAACATGAAGGACAGACCATAAGTGAGGGACAGCTGGAAGTCGGGACACACCACCGAGCGCTGGTGATCCATGTAGACATCCACCACGCCCAGTACCTGTATCCACAGTACGTACATCACCACCACACACAGCAGGAAAAGACCTGGGAGCAGAGGAGAGCGGCACGTGAGACTGTAATGATCACAGGTTATCACATGTATCAAAAGCAAACGAGACACTTGAGCGCCTCACCAGACACCAGGAAGAGGCCGCCTCCTGCTTTATATAAGCAATGGCTGGCGAACGGAGCAGCGCAGATGATGATGAACCCAGCAAGCACCACAGATGCCACACCAATGAGCATGAAGATGCTCCAAAAGCCTCTGTAAACTGGATAGCAGAGACGTTAGCCCAGGACATACAGAAACTGCACTACTCAAGAATATATATAAAAAGGAACTTTTTTTTTTTTTTTTAAATACACAGGCACTTACTTATGGCAGAGTCATACTCTGTCACATTGTGGGTCTGATGAGACACAGGGAATGGGAAGAGGTAGGAGTGCATGCACACCTTTGAGTCAGGCTGGTTTGCTGGAGAGAGAAAGATTAGGGTTTATCATGCACAAATAACAGTATTTAATTTTTAACTCCCCCGTTTGACTCTCGTCCCTCCTATCTTCCAGCATTCGAAAATACCACAGATCCTCACAAGGTCCTCTGAGTGCTGGAGGCAGATTTTGACAATGATCCACCATTCAACAAATCGGCATCGCAAAATAGATGCCCTGCAATCACCTGACGTAGGGCGCGAACAACATCACATGTTGCAGCCTCTAAATAGTCACATGAGAGGGATTCTAACACTGTGTCACAAAATAGCAAATCAAAATAGATTTTTATACTGAGTCACAGTGCTGCTATGTAACTCTGTTAAAGGCACTGGAGGATGTTGCTGTCTTGTGACCCAAAATATTGTTAAAATTAGTAAAGCTCACTTACTGAACCAGAGCTTCCATAGCAGGTTCTCATCGCCCCTGTTGCCTCGGAAGGAACACCTCCAGAAGAACCCCTCATGGTATAGAGTGATGTCATCAGTTTCCTGCATCACCACATCGCCAACACTCTGGAAGAAACAAAAATGACTCAGCACACAGGACAGTGCGTTTATGGCTGAAAATGGTTCGTGCACGCGCAGTCATTTGCGCGCTGTGTGTTGAAACAATTGAAGGCTGAGAGCGGTTTCGAGGTCGTATGTGGCAGGCATGCAGGGTGTCGCTGCGGTGGCAAAGAGCAGCAGCTGAGTCAGGTCAAAGGTCGAGCTGAGCGAGCACGTTTGACCCCGTGAGGGTGTCGAGCAATTGCTCAGGCTGAGGATTTTGTCATTCATTTGACAACCATTACTGGGGGTCCCCGGTCTTCCCTGAGAGCAAGAAATCATGCAGGTTTCATCAATCAACCTTTATTTATACTCGGAGGACACTGAGGTCTCCCTCATTTGCAGTGATGGTGAGTTTAAAAGTACCATATCATGCCTACCTATGCTATATACAGTATATGACAGTAATGCACAACTCGGGGGCAGGGTGTCGGGAAAAGGGTTTCACGGTAAATCTGAGGTGTCACATGACAGCTAGCAGTATTGCTGGGAAAACACAAATATATTTCTTGTTCCGGGGCCTTTTTTTTTCTTGCGAATGTCTGGATAGACTTAGCCATGCTAAAGTAAACACGTTTTTAAGAGGATGCGAGACAAAGAGGTTGAAAGCCAGAATGGTGAAGAAAAGAATCAAACTCGGTGTATTTGATTCTGCACCTTCTCACCGCATAATCCTGTCAAAATAACACTTTTCAGGAAATATGATCATTGACAAAACACTGGATTAGCATGCACTGTATATACTCTACAGCACCATACCAGTGTGATTGCCCACTTTGAAAAGCTGGACATGTTCTAGTTGGTGATATTTGATACAGTCATACCATCGGGACTGGAGTTACATGCATTTCTATCACATGCTACGCTGCATAGCTGCACACGCACTACGTGGAAGCAGTGTCTGATTACATGAGCGTGTCACACAGGGAAGCCTCTCTGCAATGCAGCTCATTTGCTGAGAGAATGATTGGAGCAACTGATCAGGGCTTCCAAAATAGAAAAAAGTAGCTTTCGTTATGTCGCACTGTCACGCCTTTATTATGAGAATATAGAGAGGAACTTTCACAACAGACAACTAGCACTTAGAACACTGGGCGAGGAATTAATTAATGAATTTACTTTGATCAGTCTTTTTTTCTATGGTACTGCAGCAGGCCATCTAGTTCCAGATGCACATTTTCTTTACTTATAAAAAAAAAAACCCTCAATAACCATTGTAAACATTGCAAACGATTACTGTTTTTGCGCTTCTCTGATGTGCCCGGCCCGTTGAACCCAACCACCAACCTGTGTGGTGACGCCATCCAGGCCTTCAGGTCCGCCAGGGTTTGGATGGCAGCTCTCTAAGGCCAGCAGCCAGTAATCAGTTCCAAACGAGAGGAGGATGAACACGGCTGCCAGTGCCCCAAAGAGCCCCGCAAAGAATAGCGCCACATTGAGCTTCATGGTCCGGGAACGACCAGCTTCTCTCGATCACTAGACTCCCTCACTCAGTCCGACTTTCTCCCTCAAATGCAGTGGTTGCATGTGACGCGGTGAGGCAGAGACGGTCACTCCTCTCGCACAGTACATCCACAAAGAGACGCGGGTTTGTTACACTGTCGAGCTGCTTGATGTTGCTTCACTGGCTCTTGACTCCTCCACTGTTCCTCTCCCTGTGTTGAGGACAAGGTTGAGCACATGACTCGCCTCTGGACCCTGGCTGGGGTCTGCCACCAGCCCACACCCAGCCCTCCCGCGGGCTATTTTTGGGGTTGTATTGAAGGCGGCTGCTGCCCCTCGTTTTCCACGCCACTTCACTGTGGGGCAGAGAGTGAGTAGCATTTGGAGAGCATGAAAGGAGGGGATGCAAGCAGAAATAACTGGTGGCAACTGACACCCAAGCGTCTGCACAGGAATGCCGAGGCAGGGTGAGACTGAAAGGACAGAAGAGGAATAAAGTATCCAACAACACCCCGCCTAAAGCCTCTGCCACACACCAGGGCGACATGTAAACAGACACACGCCAGGAGCTGCCTCTTTCCTGTGAAAGCGATTGACAAAAATGACCAAACGTTCTTCTAAACCATTCAATTATCAGTTTGTCCACCATCGTTAAATGCGTCTTTCAAAAAGCAGGACTTCATTTTTCTCAAACCACTCAGTGCGAACTGAGCATAGCAGTGGTGCTTTAGCATCTAGGCAGCGTATTTGGCAGTTAACCAAAACATAAACACTGGCTAATTAACACATTGATGTGAACCAGACCACCTTTAGCCAGAAATACTCGCATACACTGCCTTGTAGAGTGTGTGTGTGTGTGTGCGTGCGTGCGTGCGTGCGGTGGTGTGTGTGTGTGTCCGAAAGCTAAAAGCTGATCAGTAACAAAACATGGGTCATTTTTTTGAAAGGCTTTGGAAGTTAGTGAGCATATCCTCTACTAGTTTAATATATTCAATTGAATTTGTTACGTAAAACTTTTCTGTCACACAATGTTAAAGGAAAGCAAACAAATCCAGAACTTCACAATTCAACATCATTTAGGGAGGTAAATAGAAATGTTGAGTGATATCCTGTTACTGCCTCTTAACAGACAGCATTTTTCTCCATGTAGCAATTGCAATGCCCTTGTTTTTCCCAGCAGGTGGTATACAAGTAACAACAATGAGTGCCTATTTCTGATAGTGATCCAAATTTTTATTTTTTTCCCCTATATTTTAATGTAATATTCATTTTTCTTATGGTACTGATTATCGCCTGTAGATGGTTACATGCAATGATTTGTAGTTTTTCCAGAGCATCATTGATTATCTTAATTTCAAGAGTTAAGGACTGCTGAACGCATTAATTTCATAAATCAAATTTTATTTAGAAAAAAATATTCTTTTTATAAAACTAAATAAAACTAAATATCAAGAAACGACAAGACCGTCCACACAAAAAATAGCGTTAAAAAAAGAAGATAAAATCAATAATTTGTCATGTAGGTTTACGTCAATGAATAAGTTTTTAAAAATGGAAGGGGATTCTGTTTATGAAAGTGGACAGTGACGCGTCCCCGGGAGATACCATTAGTCAGCGCAGCCGTGGGGGGGTCAGCGAAGACAACACGGCAGCGCTGCGCCTGGAGAAGAGATGACCGGGTGACTTTCAGCAATGACTGAACAAATACACACACTCGCGTCGCCGTGAAACCGGCCCCGAATCGCAAACCCGTATTTCGACCGACGCGGCGGACCGGCTGCTCTCGCCTCCACACCCGCCGCGGCAGCGTGGACGGGGCCGGGGCCGGGCGTCGTGTGTTTGGGTCGTAATGAGCGCTTCCGCTTCGCCTGCAGCCGAGTGGTGACAGCGGGAGGATGAACGGCCGGAGATGTAGCTCTTTCTACCAGGAAGCCGGAGGCCGGACGCGGATCATCCACTGCATCTATGTGGTGGGCTTCATGGTGAGTGGCTGACTTGGACCAGACGACGCGAGCTTACGCGTACAGTCAAGAGTGGCTGGTGTGTGTGTCTGTGTCTGTGTGTGTGTGGGGCGGTCAGAAACGAGGCGACACAACCGGTTACATAGTTCCTCCTGATCTTAAGTTTATCGATGCAACCCAGATATTTTCAGTCATTCACACTGATAAACAGTTGCAATGGACAGATCATTTGCGAATGAAGCTTAACCATTTGATACGCAGCGAGTGCGAACACACTTTGATTTACAAAAAAAAAAAAAAGTGCAAAATGAGCAGACAAAGCAGGAGACTTTTTTGTTTAACTAAAAACTATTAAA
>CAAKHG010028947.1:0-12052 GCA_901007715.1 Dactylopterus volitans
TGGCCGAGCCGCCGGTCGCCCCCTCGCCGTCGAACCACGTGACACAAGACAACAACACCCTCCCCGACAAAGCAGATCGCGTCTCACTCGTGCCGCATCGCCACACACACTCAAACACACACACACACACACACTGCCATGTGTGCGTGAATACAGCGGACCTTTTCAGCGGGGTGTCAGCTGGGTCCCTGCCAGGTTTGCACCCTGCCTGCTGGCGGGCGGTGATGCAACAACGAGCTCCAACTTTTGGTACGAAGAAGCTTTACAACAATTCATGACAGCCGCCAACAGCTGTGAGTTTTCCGTGTCTTTGCCGTTTTGGCCTGGGTGCCTCGCCCATGGCCGGTGCAGCGTTTCTGCTACTGAGCATGTGCAAGTGCTTAGACGTGCCTAAGACACAGGACATCAAACTCAGGCCCCCGTTTACACGACCCGTTTTCGTTCTGAGTCTCCGTTTTCAAAAGGCTCCACGCGCAGACGACAACCTTTTGAAAATGATCTCCGCGCACACGAGACCGCAGGTAACTCCCAAAGCGCTGCGGTACACATGCCAGGCCAGCAGCTGGCGGTGTGATGGACCAAACCACGCGCACGCGTAGTGGTAAACATCAACAGTGGCGAGCATGCCAGCGTTTGGAAGGGCCCACGATGAGGTGGAGTTGTTGATCCTGGATACTCTTAACTATAAGGCAGGTAAATTCCAGGAAAATGTAGACTGGGAGTCATGCTGGTCGAAATATGCGGACATTTTTGATGCTAATTTAGAGCAACAGCGAAACAAATACTGTTGGCGGAGACGGGGTGGGTAGGGGGTTTAAACCTTCCCAGTCTGGAGCCCGTCTCCATGTCGCCCGGCTTCCAGGCACCGCAAACGCCGCTCCCGCGCAGACAGAAAGACCTGACGCGACTTAAGTTTCGCCTTTTCATGCGAAAACGTGGTGTAAACGGGGCCTCCATCAGGCCTCTCCTGCCAAAAGTGTGAGTCAACCTGCAACAAGGTGTGAACCAATTCCGTTTTCAAATAGGCTCTTTTCAACTTATGTTGGTACAGTGAAATTAGGTCCATCGTTGCATTTGGCGTTTGCATAAATAAAGTTATCGCGCAACCATATTCAGGATTACTTAAAAAAAAAAAAAAAACACTTTTTTTGCAGTGCATCCACTTGATTCCTAGCGAACGCACAAACATGAGGGCACTCACTTGAACATACCAATACTCACTCCAAGGGCAGATAAAGAGTTCACTGTTCCCATGGCACTAAAAGCCTGGTCGTTAATGCCTGCGCATACACACATACACGCACACACACACACACACCCGACCACAAGCTATGGGGAAGATGTATGTGTTGAGAGAGACAGACGTGCGGGTGGTTGACGCAACAGACGTCCTTTCAAGCGCTCTTAAGTGGGAGCACTCGTGTAAACATGACCATGAATAATCCATTAGACTGACAGACATGTCAGAGGATCTTTGTGAGGTTCCTCATTAGCTGAGCATTAACCGGCTCAACATGCAACTGTGGGGGGAAACGTCTCTTATGCATGCAAACACTTTGGAGGTTCCAGAGTAGGGCAGCAGACCAGCGGCAAAGCCGGAGCCTCATATGTTGTCCTGTATTCTAAATATGTATCGGTGTTTATTGTGATTCCCGAGCGGCACATTGGGTGCTTAATTTTTCACTGCAATATAAAGTCACGCACCTCCATGGAAACCATTACCAGAAACTATGAATTCCTAATGTATTTTTTTTTAATCAATATTAAATGGAGTCTATGTATCCAACATTTTGCCCACAGGTGCGGTGAAAACCATTTAGAATCAGTTCATTTTTCTCGCTGAGACATCCATGTACTCTGCTTTTCCAAAAAATTTGATAAATACTTTGTTCTTACTGGTTTTTGGAGAGTTTTTAAGAAAACGTCTTCTTTTTTTTCCCGAGCACTTTTTGGAATTATCTTTGACTCTATACCCTGACATATATTTTATTCGCCTGAAACATTTCCACTGAAATATTTGACTGACAGCATCTTTCAAGGCACAATTGACAATGGCACGCGAGAGACTCAAACTAGATCCAAATTCAAGAAAGTCAAGGAAATTGTAATTATTTTTTTTGGGCATTCTTGTTCCTTATGGCAAAAAAAAAAGAAAAAAGAGCCACCGATAAAAACTCTCTCACCGCAGAGGACGGTAATCTCGTCCTGCACAAAATGCCAATTTTACCAGCTATTTTGAATATCAAAGCCGGTGCAGAAATGCCACCTCGAGAATGAAGATTAATGGGCCTCACAGTCTGCCGCTATCACGGATGCCACGTTGAAAAAGGGGAGAACACTTTTTTAGAAAATGGAATGCAAAATGATAATGGACAAAGTGGCGGACACCTCGGTATTGTTCCCGTTTCTTTTTTTTTTTAGAAGCGTCATCTTTGACACGTCTTCAACGGCTGTCTTTCAGTTATTAGCCCCCCCACCCCCTTCCAAAAAACAAAACAAAAAAAAAAAACATTTGGGACCCCCCGCCCCCATTCTTCTCATGGCATATAAGCTATTTTTGCAGTCTCATCATCATATGGACATTATGGACGGCATGGCTCAGTTTTTTAAATTGGCCATCTGGTCGTCAAAAGCTTATTGGTTCCTTCCCCAGCTTCGGGAAGATACCGACCCTCCAATTTGCTGATAGCCGGGTTGCTTCCTTGCATTGCAGCCTCCGCCAGCAGTGCGTGTAAAGCGCCTAATGCACTATATGCATAAAAGCCCATTAATCATGGACATAATATTAATGCACTTGAGCACAAGCAAACATCCACCTAACAGTGAGAGATTAGTGATCAAGATTAGCGTCAGGTGCTTCAGCTGCTCGATCGCACCACCAGCATCAAGATTTCCCTCAAAACATGTCCAGCGGATCTCATCCTATCGCAAACATACTTGGGGCCCCAACTCCATAAATAATTCCTGATATTCCCTAAAATAACACGTAGACGATTTTCGCTGAATTATTCAAGGCGGGGCAAAAACTGGGGGACATCTATGCACTTGAAGGTATGCCGGCGTCCTGCCGTATGTCCGCTACGTTCCCCGAGCCCACGTTAATCATGCCTCGATAGCCTGTGGTACGTTTCGTAGAACTGCAGCCATTATTTTGAATTCACATCCAATCCCAGATTTGTTTGCCCTCACAGTCACTTTTTTTTTTTTTTTTTTTTTTTTATATAATCACCAACCAAAGTCGATCTAACATAAGAGCAAACGTGCTCGGCTGTGGTTGGGATCTGTTCCCACGCCAGGTGAGGCCTCCCGGCTGGGTGACTAATGAACGGCGTTGCACTTTAATCCTATATGTAGCAATTTGCGGCCTCGGGATCCATTGCCGTTTACTCGGGCGCCGCGGGAAATCCGACGCCCGCAATGCCACTTTAAAGAAAACATTGCTAAACACAAATTGGCGCGCCTCGACATATAATTGACGATAAATCCGGTGAACAATGCTGCCGTGAAGAAACTGCCGAATGCACCCGCAAACAAACCTTTATTAATGCATTAGTTTGTCATGGCTGACTGAAATAAATGAACGCATTACGGCCAATCGTCACACCCATCGTCGAGTCTTTTAACCGACGCCGCTAGTCACCGTGGTAACTAGCCCGGTGGAGGCTTGCTGTTGAACAAAGCATCGTGCTGAGGAACGCGGATGAAAAAGTGGTAATCGCAGTGACAGAATGCGCAATTTTGTTGGCGTCAGCGCTCGGATTTTTTGGACTTTTTCTGGGTTAAAAGTCGGCCGTCTGATCAGTTGTCCGCCGCTGCTCTCATGCTAATCCCCGGCTTCCCCTCTGAACCTCCCCGTCTTTCATTCCAGACACCCATGGGTGTGGCAAAGCTCATCCGCCACTTCAAGGCGAGACGAGCCACAGTCTTTGTCTCCACGGCAACCGAGGTTGGATGCTGAGGTCTTTGTAGGGACAGTGCCTCTGTTGCGCGTTAAAGTGATTGCTATGTAGCAGGTGGCGCTCCCTCCCCGTAGTGGGGGCTGGAACGGCCCGCGGGGTCACAGTGGCTCATCAGAGCCGTGCCATGCCAGGCTAGCTGTCAGCTCACATTTGCGCAGACAGCCCCCTCAGTGGCCTGCTTTGTGTCAGCATCGGGCTTATTACAGATACAGACAGACATTTTCTGCATGAGGAGGCTCTTGAAGTTGGGCTCCAGGGACTCCCAATGTTCTTTCAAAAACCCTCCAGAAAGATTGAGGCACACTTTCATTTTGCAACAATTTGCTTCCTTAAAACAGAAAGCATCAGTCACGATCACCACATCTCTGCAGACAGCTAATCACACCTCACAGTTTATTTTTTTTTTGACTAAACCGTTAAAATAAGGGAGAAAAGCCTGTTAAAAAAAAAGTCGATAAATTGACCATCCTCGTGAATCTAACTCATCTCCATTCCATGCAAATTTCCCTCCGAGCTCTTATCACGAGGCCTCAGTCCCGCAGCCTGGATTTGGCAGTGCAACAAGAAGCACTTGACCACACACTTCACCTTTGGTGCGACTGCGAGCTCTGCCAACACAGTGCTCATTGTTGTCCCGACGCTGAATCGGCGACTCTCAGGCTGACCTGCCGGAAAAAAAAGTACTAAAAGAAGAACTGCTGGGCGTGGAACAAACCTCCGAATACAAAAGGGCTCTTTACTGGATGGCTGGAGAGGCGCTGGAGCCTCACACTCAGCCTTTGTGACGCTGCGTATGGGTCAGTCATTTTTTTTTTCCCCAGCCCATAATAGAAACACTTTACTGGCAAAATTGATGGCCTGTAAAGTGTTTGAGGGGTGTAGTTTTTTTTCATAACTAGCGACATATGTCGAGAAAAAATGAGACAGACTGCAAATCACGACCTGACTGGAAAGTCTGGCTAACACATAATATGATGACAATAACCACCGTATTGTTGGCCTATTGTAGGTGGTAGATGGTGTATCTGGAAATCTCAACAGAAAAGTTACTCGTTCCAACTCTCAGATGTTACGTGTACAGCACATTCCCATGCATACATCCTCTTTATTCCATATTGAGGCCATCCGACCTCCTCCTTCCCTGCGGTCATAATTATTATGACCACTAGAGGGCATCTGTCACTTAAAGGCAAACGTAGGTTGTTTTTCGCTGTACTCGTTTCTTTGTGATCCGAGAAGCCCCTACTGGAGTGTAAACGCGTGTACAATAGGGAAAGGGCGAGCAGTAATGATCAGAAAAACCCCAGATAATCCATTTCTATCTTTGTAACGCGGGAACTGTGATAATAATCCTCAACATGCGCCAGGAATCACAGCGTCAGGGCGAGCGGCAGAATCGTTTTCATAGCCAGCGAGACGATCTGATTAGAAAAGCCGTTCAGAGACACCGCTCTTTTTCCTCTCCAAAGATAATGGTGGGTAGACAATGCAATCTGTCCTTCAGTATCTTTCCATGTTAATTGCCGTGCCCGTGGTAAGGTGGCTCGGGTCTTCCCTAGCGCCCGATCTGAAAACCATCTTCAGTCTTATCGCCAGCTGCGACATTATACGCTTTCATTAAAAATCCTAAATGGCCCGACTCTCCAAACCGGCCTGCAGGGCTCTTGGTGCAAGTCTCATTTTTAAAGGGATAAAAAAAAAAAAATAATTAAAAAAAAGTGAAAATATTCTCAGCTCCGAATTGATCGCCAGCGTGAGCGAAACCCACCACAGCAGGTGAGGATGTTTCCACAACCAGACACCGGCGTGGGAGAGCCACAAGGATCTCAGATAATTAAGCTCTCTGTCGGCTTTCTTTGCGCACAAACACTCGCCGCTAGCACTCGGAAAAAAAAGGCCTTTATGGAACAACATTAGGTGTTAAGCTGGTGTCGTCTCAGCAGTGAGGTCTGTAGCTGCTGCTGCTGCTGCCTGAACTGATGCAGTTTATCTCACGTGAGCCTCCCAGTGATGTATTGAATTTGTTGGGTTTAATTTCAGTGCACGACGGGAAGTAGGTGGTGCAACTACATATATATCGCTATGGCTTCAAACACTCTATTATCAGATTTTTTTTTTTTTTTTTTACAATAGTTTTCCAGTTTGTGTGAATGTGCGAGGGGAGGAAGGGACATAAAAAAAAAAAAAAAAACGGAAACGTAATCGTCGATCCATATGCACATGAGCCATGAACGGAGCACCTTGGTGACCTTGTAAACTTTACAGCCATGTTGCTTGATAGACTGGATGCGTTCGACTTTACGATTAACTTCTGCTATGTGGCATTAAGGCGATCAATTGTCATCACTCTTGTAAAAGTATCAGCGTCCAAGGCCGCCGAAGATCTGTATTTCATTCATTCATTTCTTTTCTAAAGGGAAAGCTATTATCTTGTGTTTACTTGGCGACGGGCACTTGAAGGTCAGAGGCCTGGCAAGGTATAATAACCAAGCATTGACTTCCTTTTGTAGCAATGGATTTCACTTTCCTTGGCAAGTCTCGCTAATTAAGTACACCATCTCTCTTTTGTCCATCGACTGCCAGGCGACATGTTTAAATCTATGTGAAAGGTCACGGCAGAGACCCTACCGCACCTACCAGGACTGAGGGAGCGCAAGAGGAGGAGGACCGGAGGTGCAAACCACCACTCAACTTTAAACCAAAGCAAAAACGCTGCAGAACAACAGCGCAATCGAGGAGAAAATGAATGTCTTTAACCCGATCCCGGCACGCATACACAAACAAAACCTCCAGCGCAGGAGGCACGAGGCACGAGGCGCAGGCAAAGCTGGCGTAATTGAACACAGCAACGATTTTATTGCTATTGCATAATTCACAGAGGCCACCGCTCTCTGTATCGCCTCATTGCGAACGACTGTGGGGGAAACATAAAGCCGCGAAAGAGACAGTGTGGGTGAGATTAACGGCGAGAGGCGATTTTTTTTTTTTTTTTTAAAGTCTGGCACAGCAGCAGGCTGCTGAGGGGAGTTATGCCGAGGGCCGTTTGAAAACCGCAGACCGGACTGTGTTTTTTTTTTTTTGCCCTTTAAACAAACCCGGCACTGGGATGAGGGTGGGGGAATAAATCGATGAGTGACGGGGCGGGGGAGCAGGGGGTGTGGGGGGCAAGACAAAAGAGCCGGAGATGCAGAGTTAATGGTGGAAGGTAAGAAGGCCCTGTCATCCCCCACTGCTCCCATTACGGCGCTTGGACGAGCTATAAAATACAAAACAGCCACGGTGGAGTGCCTTCTGGAATGTTCCCGTTTCAGCACCATGGACAGCGAAATGGTTACTCTGCTTAAAAAAAAAAAAGAAAAAGAAGAAAATGGGATTGAAAGAGAATAAGAGGAAGTGGGGGACAGATAGAAATCTGCTGAGTGGAACACGACCGTCCGCGGCCTCTTTAAGCGACAGCTGCAAAGTAAGTGTGTTCGGATAGAAATGACACAGTTGCCGAGCTCCCGCGCTCCATCATGTCACCCGTTTACTCGATTACAAAAAGGCTTAGAGTCAACCCTGACCTGACAGCTAACGTGACGGCTGCGCCGCCTGAATGCCGATGGAGGACCCACACGGCAACCGACGGGAGGGATGCGGTGACCTAAACTGAGTCAATAAATGTACTTAAAAACCAGCTATTAGTGCTAAATACAGTGCTCCCGCTACATGTAGGGCCGAATAGATTTTTTGTTTTTGTTTTCAGCGCATCTTCAAAACAACTAGCAAGCTGTGATGATCAGCATGCGTTCACCCATCCGCACACAAGCACACATGAATACGCTGATAGCTGACACGCAAGGTGCCAATCTGCTCATCAGAGGCAATTAGGGGGTTCAGTGCCTCGCTCAAAATACGCTTGGACGCGACGCCTGGAGGAGCTGGAAATCGAACCAGTGATCCTCCAACGAGTGGATGACCACCCTGCCTCCCCAAGAGGGAACCTGACAGGGACTCTGCCACCAATGCAGAGCCGAGCGGCGGTGCGCCGAGAAAAGCAAAGGTCTTAGAGTTTTTAGAAGAGTTTCGGAAAAAGACCTGCGTCCTTGCCTGTGGCGAGCGGGCGTGTTTCGGTCGCCAGCCAGTCGTCTTTAGAAACTGTTTTTACTGAGCTTCAGAGTGGCACGGCGGGGATGGATAGAAACGGTCCTTGCGGTTGTATTCCACTGTGTCGCGGCTGTGCATCATTTGCAATGCAATTGACTATTGACTTGTTAAACGGGTGCCGAATGTGCGGGGAGACGACGCAGTGTCGATGGTGCCGAATGAGTCTCAAGTGAGGGTGATCATCACCGCTGCTTTTATTACGCGCCACGGCCCCGCCTCCCTCCTCTTGCCCCCCCCGCCCAAATCAGCCAATAAGCAGGCATCTTATACCTCCACACTGCACACATATACAGTCTTGTTCCTCATGAGAAGTATTTTTTGAATTGGTGTTTTTAACCCTTGAGAGGTCCTTTAAGAGCCTGATGGATTTGTGCCGAGTGAAAAAAAAATTGTCACCCTCCCACCTTCCCCGAAAAAATATTATCAGTATCTTTTTTCCACTTTAAACAAGTCAATCTTTGAAAACTACTTCAGCCTGAAAAACAGTAAACATATCAAATAGCTATATTTTTTAACAGTTTAAAGACCTGTATGTTTACATGACCTCACAGGGTTGTTTTTTTATTGGAAAAAAACAAGACAATTTCCCTAAATACATTTCAAAGAGTGAAATGTATTTTTCATTTTTCAACATCAATGGCGACACACGCTTATGTCAGTAGCAAGGCACCCTTGCAGGATACTGTAAAAAGGGTGAATATTGCTGCATGCTTTGAGTTGGACGAACTAGCGCCAGCTAGTGGACAAATATAAAAAATGAAAATTAAATCTTGATATAAAAGGAAGGCGTTCGTTTACGGGAAGAAAAATGTGGGATCAAAAATGGCTTTATTCATCGGGACTTTTTTGTCGTTAGGAACAAATGTGTCGGTTTTTTTCTAACAGAGATGACAATTTTCAACAGTGAACCTCCTCCGGCAAAGCTCCAGCTACGGTCATTCAACACAACCAAAAATGGCATTGGAAAAAAAGTGAATGGCACAAATTATCCCTAGAACCTTAAGGGTTAAATAGAACAAATGTTTTTGGCTCTGGGTCCCCATGAAATGTCACCTCCTTTTCTTTGGCCCATCTCACTCAGTATGTTAAACACCCTGAGCCCCGCGGATTCATCTCTGACAAACTAATTCAGCAAAAACACACAAAAGGGAGACACGTCCAGAATTCTCAGCCTTCACTCATCTCTGTATTCCATCAAGCTGCGCGCTAAAAACTCCCCACCTTTCAACTCCTCACAGCTGGATGAATTAGACCAGACTGCGGTAACCCGGGCGAAGGGTTACAGCATAATTGCGTCAATGAGGAGAGGTTGTTGAAGTGAGTAACTTGGCCCATGTGTGCACCCAACTCCACTTGAAATTCTTTGTCTTGATCTGTGCAGTACGTGTGTGTGTGTGCGTGCATGTGCGTGGGTGTGTGTGTGTGTGTGTGAGCCAAAGAGGATAGCACTTTTGCGTTGATTGATGGATGACACTGGATAAATGCGAAGAGATCTGAGTCTCAGATTAAAAGGACGAGGCCGGAAACGTTTATCGCTGGCAATAAATCCCATAAAAAGACAAACATGTTTATTTTGAAGGCGTTAATGAGGTTTCACATGGGTCAAAGAAGAATACGCTGTCATTTAGAAAAAAATAAAAAAAGGTAAAATTCCAAAGTCACTGGCACACTATCGTTTTTAGGAGTGCAATACACAGACAAGAGTAAATTTGAGTGTTAGGTTAGGTTCGATTGTTGCAACCATTTTTAGTCACAATTTGATCTGGTAAGTGATTTTATGATAGTGATAGACAATAATTGATATATCTGAGCTCACAGGTGAGGGGCGACATTCAGGAGCCTCTCACAAACATTTAAGCACAAGAAGTCTGGCAGAGCATCACTGATCCAATCTTTGAAATTGTAATTATAATAATTACAAACAAAATGTTCTTATAATTAAAAAAAACAGTTTGTTCCTAATTATTTTAGGTAGTTTTTTTTGTTCATTTAGTCACGGTCCTTTATCTATAATTTGAAAAAAAAATCAAAAAAATGATTCTCCTGGGAGGATAAGTGAATAACAAATTAGCAAAAGAACATTTTTTTGTGAAAACAAAGACATTGCAACAAAATCATATTTAAGTTTGTTTAGTCACTGATATCTTAAAGGTCTGGTGATCTCTGGTGCAATTTCTTGTCTTCATATGCTTGTGAAATGTGTGCCCTCCACCTAAATACTGTAGATTTCTAGATATGAGAGTCCTACTGTGCAAAAGCAATTAAAAAAAAAGAACATGAAAAAGTTTAAAACCTTCTTTTTTTTCAACAAATGAAAAAAAAAGCAAACAACTTTTTTTTGTGCTCTCTAAGTATCCTTATTGGCTGTCGAAATTGGCTGACCACTAACTTATGTTGAAAGACCTGTGAAACCGAACTCTTGTTATTTAACATTGGCTTTGCTGACAATAAAAAGAAAGAATATAATCCGTTAAGTCCCTCCGTTGTTATTGTGACCGAATGTGCTGAACTTTGGCGCCCTCACAGAAATTTGCATTCCAAAGATTGCCGAGTCAAATTTTCAGCCAAACTGTGTCTGCGAGTCTGCAGTCAAGAGCATGTTTCCTGCGGAACACGGAGAATAAATCGGGTTAAGTTTGGGCGCCTGGAGGACGCGTGGGTGTGCCGTGGGCACGTGAGCATTTCAGGTGCACAGTCATGACGGTCAACATGCCCGGGAACCGCGTTCCCTTCAGCTTCTTGCCACGTCAGGCAGTACCCAGCGGTTGGCTTTGGAATAGAAGTATGAGAATTTTTAGTTTCCGTTGCATAAGAAATGGACGGCTGGGGAAGTGCGAAAAAGACACACTCAGGTAAATATGGAACAAAACAATCAATGGAAAATTCCATTGCACCATTGTAAGAATAGATCTGTAGACACTGGACTTCATGACTAACAAAATTGGCAGGCAGTCTCCGCTTCCATTTGGGCAAGTATTTGCAGAAAGAATATCCCGGTGATCTCATAAATATCGCAGGGGATGGTTGAATCTCCCGTTTTGATTGCGAGGCCGCAAATTCCTCGAGGGCTCGACACACAGCCTGCGACGCCGTTCCCAGCAAATGTACGGTCACCTATTCCCTCTCTCCGTCCGTGTCCCTCGCACACAAACGACAGCAACAGGCGCACATGCTCACGTACGCAGGGGCCCTCTTGCTTTCGAAAGCTCACTCATCCTTTTAATCGGTGTGGAATCCATCAAAGTGGGTCAAACTCCCTTCCCCATCTGCCCCGGCCAGATTTTAAATGCACGAGGGCTGATTAAAAAAAAAAAAAAAAAAAAAAAGACCAAGAAAATAGGGCAAATGCCTCCATTGCGTACACTCAAGAGACCAGCGGCGGGGAATAGATGCAGGAGGGGAGCACAGTGTGTTTGAGTGGCCGTCGGCAAGGATGTTTTGGGGGGTGGGGAGTGGAAGGGGGACAGTGGGTGGGGCGGGGCATTTGGACGCAATTACCGCGTGCCGGCGTAACGAGTAAAAGGTCAAGCACTTCGACTTCAATCTGCCTGCCGTGTATCAATTTGTAGCGCTCGCACTCATTTGCATATGGCCACCTTTAGTTGTCCCATCAACTGGCCCTGAACGCATCACGGGGATGGAGAGAGGGAGGGTGGGTGAGAGAGAGAGAGAGAGAGAGAGAGAGAGTGTTTGTGTGACAGGGTAACACAGCTGGGGGATAAGCTTGGGTCTATTTATGTATGTGTATGTGTGTGTGTGTGTGTGTGTGTGTGTGTGTGTGTGTGTGTGTGTGTGTGTGTGCGTGCGTGCGTACACACATGTACTGTATGTTGGCCAGCCCCATGCTTGAGCGACAGCTTTTCTGCACGCATTGAGACATCGTCTCTCTGCATTGTTTATTTGCAGCAATGTGTTGTCATGGCGATGGGGAGCTTAAAATAGCAGTT
>CAAKHG010028947.1:27717-53697 GCA_901007715.1 Dactylopterus volitans
CCTGTCACTGCTCAGAGATCAGAGAGCTATTCTCAGGGGTACAGTGTGAGTGAATGGATGTGTGTGTGTGCATGCATGCATGCATGTGTGTGTGTGTGTGTGTGTGTGTGTGTGTGTGTGCGTGTGTGTGCGTGTGTACGTGTGTGCGTGGCTGCCAAGACATTGGTGCAGATGCTGAAAGCAAATAAAAAAGGGGCAGGGTTAAGCTGCTTCGACGAAAGCCAAATAAAATATTTAGGGCAATTTCATGAAATAACTGCACAATTTATCTTTTTTTTTTTTTTTTTACGTTGAAAAAAGTATCAATTCATGGTGCAAACATACATGTAAACTAAACAGCATGACGTCTCCTCAAAAGTAAAGTGATCTCTTGCCGCCTGGTGGATGGCGTTATAGGTCAATCTTTATGGAATTCTTCTTACTCTGATTAATGTTCAAGTGTTTATTTTTCTTAAAAGTTTAGTCTAATTTAGTTGTTTTCGGCTGTAAAAAGGGGCGGTGGCATCATGGTGGACAGCTGCTTAAATAAATATCGCAATAAACAATTGGTTAGACACACGGATGTTTGATATGTGGCTGATATATTTAATGCACTTGCTACAATGATGATGATCATTGTTAGTGGGATGCAGCATAATCCTCCAAACAAAAAAAAAGCTACTGCGATGAACTCACTAAAAATATTTCTTTATAAGTCCTGCAAACATAGAAAAAGACGCTCTTCCCCTGAAGCTAGTGAGCATAGGACGTCATATACGAGAGAATAAGCCGACAGGATGGAAGATGGATGCAGACGCGTGGTCATGGAGAGAAGAAGCAGCTATTTGGGGCATAAACAGCGGGCTTGTGTGAGACCAGAGCAGCGGGGGGGCGCGGGAGGGGGCAGCGATGATTGCACACACAGACATAAACAAGCTCTGAGGACCCTAAATGCTGACTGACAGCGCGAGCGCGCGTCCCTCGTCCAATGAAGCCGCCGCATTTAGCGATGGAGCTCAGAAGCTCCGTCAATTTCCCGTAAACGATGAAATTCGTCGTGTTCCGTTTCTGATCCGCGGGCTTTCGCAGCAGGTTCTTTTCGATATCACTCAGTACCGCGGGAAGAAAAAAAAAAGAAGTTGATTGATTCATTTTACTGAGGCAGGCTTTAAGTTCTGGTATTGCTCACCACCCTCTGGGAAATTCCGAGCCTTTTAACAGTCCAGTTGTTTTCTCGGAGTCTCGACAGGAAGTTGAAACAGCCTCTGACTTTTTTTTTTTTTTTTTTTTCTTTTTACCCCTTTAGAAGTCTTGAAGAGGAGATTTTGTCAGCCTGTCATTTGAGGAAGCTTATTTTTTCCCCAAGTGGTTAGCTAAGATAAAGACGAGAAGGAAAAATAAGTGCAAAGGGGCCACAGGAAATAGAGCTCCGTCTTCGCTCTCAAGTGCTGCAAAGACTTGAGGTTTCATCCGTTTGAGGCCTGATCCCACTTTTACGGTTCCTGGCAGCAAAGAAAACCAAGTGAGGCGGCTTAATTTCCTTAAAGCGCAGACATGATAACAATCCTCCGCTCCTCGGGTCTCCATCAGTGCTCTGCACAGGTCAAATTTCAAATTACTCTTACTATGAGCACACTGGATAATTTCTATGAGTATGGAAGATATATATATTCTTAATCATATTCAGCTTGCCTTAACCTTTACTGCTTTCCACTTTTGTCTATTTGTCTTGTTGTTCCAGCATTCACATTCGTAATATTTCCTGCTACACCTGCGCTGCCACCTGATGCTTTTTCTTTATAGGTAAATACGACATAAACATTTGTTTTGATGACGCACCGATGTAAAAACTTGCAAAACGAGCATAAAATACGAAAAAAGCCCGCAAACGCAAGACACGTCGCACCTGATATTGAAACTTCAGCACAAAGAGATAAACGTGATATTTTTGGGGCAGCAGTCAGCGCTCACACATACATGATACAACACTCGTCTGCTATATTCGGCTCCTCCAGCAGCCGTCGGCTCACTCATACATGATACAACACAGGCAGGGATGGTGCCAGCATGCAGTTGTTGACTCCTCTGGGGGGAGGGAGGGAAGGACGTGAGGTGTATGTGTGCATGTGGGGAGTGTGTGTGTGTGTGTGAGCGAACTAGCTTTGCATTACAAACATGCGCGTTTTGACGGTCTTGATCGTGTCGAGCTGTTGTGCTCGCCGCTTCTGAAGCAACACGCTGATTCTCGAGCAACATGAGCCGTCAGTGGTTATTTTCAGCGCGGTTGTTTCGCGCGCAGGCACGCCGACCGCCGACATCGGGATCTGTTTTTTTTTTTCCCCACACGAAAATAGAACGCGTGGAAGGAGGCACGTTCTCCGTTTGGCGCTGGGTCGCTAATTGTAATGCTAATAAAAGAGTTCACGCCGATATCCTGCATAATGATGTGGTGAAGCGCAGTAGGGGTGACTGATTGGTTCTTATTAAAGCGCAGCTCCCACTTTAAGCTGCTATTTTGATGTTTTTGACCAAAAAAAAAAATAGACAAAAATTCATTGACTCACACGCAATGGCTGAGTCATAAAACGCAGAGCCTCGATGTGAGGCCGCCCACGTCTCATTCTCTGAGGCCTCAGTTGGACGAGACTTTTTTTCTGGACGCACGAACCGCTCGCTCATGTCAAACGTTTGCCTCGTGTTTACTTCGTAAGTCCAGCCGAGATGCAAGGCGCTCTTAGATTAGAAGTTATACAATGGACGACTGACGACATCGGTGTTGCGCGCGTGGGCTGGCCATTAAGTTAAAGAGGTCCGGAAGTATTGCTAGCTTGCAGCTGCATATGTGGACCGTCGACGAGCTGAGCGACGTAGTAAAAGAGCTGCGGGTTGCGTTGACGCTGCTGCGCCGTCAAGCGGAAAAAAACTTGCAGGGGAAAAAAAAAAAAGGCGCAGCCCTGCGTGCTTATTGGCGCGCAACGCCAACACAATCTTCACCGACCTTGCTATTCCTCCTTTTGTCTTGCTTCTCCGGTCAGTTTCATGCGCAGAATCCAATCAAAACATTAGGAAACAAAAGGGACCCCCCCCCCACCCACCCCACACACATACACACACATACACACACACACACACACACACACTCATTCAGAAAGCATGCTTCTGCAATTTATGGAGAAAATTAGATTATGTTATTGGATTACGTCGACCTCTTGTGTAGGGCGGCGGTATACTGGCAGACAGCGGGTAAACAAGCATGCCTGCGTTGATAACTACACTTTGATAAATTTTACAGTGTGTCTGTGAAAAAACGCCGGCTATGGTCCCGACGCAACCCCCATTTCCTATGAAGCATATGAAAATAACAAGTTAATAGTGACTCTGTGTCTTTCCACAACTATTAGTTCCAGCCCCCGTTTCGGTCGAAGCAATGGAGACGCCATTTGAGAAACAATTCCAATCCTCTCAACGCTCGAACGACTCGCGCTAAAGAGACAAACCGCTCCGATCCCACACCCCTCCACCCCCCCACACCCCCCGAACGCGACACAGAGACGGGCCGGCTCTGCCTTTGGGGGACGTGACAGATTGTGCAGAACATCCTTTCAACACATCCCAATATGATTACTCATGTTCAGCTGCAGTGACAAGCACCTCATCCTCTTTTAGGCTCCACTAGAAAGTCAAAATAGCCAGTGAAATATAATCTCATGTCACACACACACACGCAGACACACACACACGCGCACGCGCGCACACACGCCGGCAACAACTGTGTGACACTGCAACATTGTTATTGACCTACGTGGTTAGCAGGAAGTCAATTGGGAGGTTTAATGGCATACACATTATTGCCAGTCTGCAGAGCGCCGTTGTGGTTTGGAGGAACTGTTTGCACTTTAATGTGGCCTCGGCATTTAGATCATTCACATTAATATCAAAAATCCAGGATCAAATCCACACTTTCCCCAGTTCTCTTTGTAATGAAGCGTAGACTATGTAAATATGAACCACCGCTGCAGACTGTAACCATTGCTTATATTTCTATTGTATTTGTCAGATGCTGCCTTTTTAAAGTTGATTCTTCTGTGAATTATCATTTCATCTATTTTATACTTGATACTGTTTTGCAATCAAAGGTTAAAACTGTATCTCATTGCACGCGGGAAACACGTCTCCTTACTGTGCATACGACAATAAGCACTTTGATTTGATTTGAGTGTCGGAGTCATACTAAATTCCACACAAATCCAAAACACTTATCCTCCAAGATTTAGCTAATTAATGCGTTTTACACTGGAGTATCCGTTGTTTTAATTTACTGCGGGCAAATAAAAAGATAACGCTAATGGAACGGTTTTAAAAGTGACCTCGGTTTTCTAGCTTTTTATCCAAGACGGGAGTGGTGGGGGTTTGTGGGCGGTGGGGGTTTCATCATTCGCTAACTGGCCTCATTAGTATCACGATTTGATTAGACTCCAATTCAAGAGGACAACTTTCAATCATCAGCGGAGCTTCTCTCTGGCTGCTAAATGCTGAGTGTGAGGGAGGGAGGGAATCCACCAGGAGCCATATTGCGCCGCAGAAATGAAGTGCATATTGACACGATCAATCTTCCGGGAGTATACAGGCACATCTCTTTTTATTTGGTGTCTGTGTGTTTGTATGTGTCTGTGTGTGTGTGTGTGTGTGGGTGTGTGCGGGTGTGTGTGTCTTTCCTCTCCCCTGATTGTTTTTTACTTTATTTGCAAGTTCGGGCTCATCAGTCTTCTCAGCAGCACAGCGGGGAAGGAACAATCTCATAACTTCCTCATTACCGCCCCCAGCCTCGCCAACAATAGCGCCGCCGCCGCCGCCACCCGCTACCGCCGCTCACGGATAACAGCAGACCCGCGCATTTTGGGACACGAAAACACCATCGCCGCGCTCGTTTCGCTTTTTTTTTTTCTTTCCCCGAGCCAGAAACTCATTAAGTGATCAAATAAAGGGGTAAGAGAAATAAGGTTAAGGTTTTCCAAATAATGAAGAAATAACTTAAACCCAGCACATACGGCGAGCGACTGGGCGAGATCATGCATCATCGAGCGCCGAAATAATTTTTTACTCTTTTTTTTTTTTCCCCCAGCTGAGACAGAGGAGAGCGGCGCACAGTGGACAAAGGGAAACTTATCAAAACTTTTGCATGCAGTTGAGAAATTAATTATCAGGGCGGACAGACGGGCCGCGTCTCTAAAGGCCCAAACATGGCGGGGGAGGTGATGGATGGAGGAAGGAAGCCGACCTGAGCGTTTTACTGCGAGAACGCACACCTAAACGCGCCATCCATCTGAGGCGGCGTGGACAAAGACGAGCACTAAGTCTCCTGGGCCCCCGTCGCTGGGAGCCAGCAGAGGCCCGCGCACTTGATCACGCCGCTTAATTAGCCTCTGGACAGCGGAAAACACACACTTATAGATGCGCAAACACACACACACGCGCGCGCTGGCAAACCGCACGCTGAGATCTGATGCGCCGTCGTCGGTGCCGCGTCAATACTGTGTTCGGCGGAAGACACATTATGCCCAAATAAGGTTGCAAAGGGGCAGGGGCAATTTCCGGTAAATTTCCAGAAACTTTCCACGGAAGGTTGAGCCGGGGAATTTTTTTTTAAGCTTTCCAAACTGGAAACGTTCCATGTGAATTATGGGAATTTATGGGAATTAACTGCCAATTGAGGGTAATACAAGCTAACTGTGCCATAGCCAAACATAATTACACGCGTTTTCTTTTGTCATAATGATACAATTAAAAACATTTTAACAGGTTTATTTGCGGGCAGACTACATCAAATTTTAATTCTTGTATCGAACAACTAACTCTTTATCTTTGTCAATAGTCTTGTGCTTTGGGCTCAAAAGTCTGGCCTGTGCGTGTGATGGAGGGATGTGCGGCGCATCGAGGGGGCGTGGCCTCAATCGCCCCGCACCTAGCAGTGGGCTGTGCTGCATGTGACTGATAAATAGCATTGAAGTGTGCTTACACTGAATCTGGTTGTTCTCGCCAAGACGCCATATATTTCCCATAGGTATATTTCCAGTTTATTCACGTGGAATTTCCCACTTTTGAAAATTCCCAAGCGATGCCGCACGGACCAGAAGACCATCTGTTTCCGTGGTTATTGACACTGGCTGCCGCTTTTAACCTGACAGAGCCCATTTTCTGTGGGAGCCAAAGGAAACAAAGGACTTGTGATTTATGGCTCCGATTGGCCCTTTCATTGGCAAGCAGATTCATAATCCGCCGGTGGAAGTATCAAGAGAAATGGCCTCGGAAATTATCGCGGCTTCCTCCTCGCCGCCTCGAGATCAATGGAGTGGTCAGATGAAAGCCAGAGACGTGTTGGGAGATATTGGAGCAGATACAGAAGGATGAGAAGAGAATGCTGATGAATTAGTGTCACAGGATTCTGGCGGAGTACCAACGCGCTGTAGCGGTTGTGCAGCACCATCTGCTGGACAAATACAGGTATAGACACAAAAATGATGGCTCATGCTCAATGCAACATTACGTTACGCTGCATTATATAGATAATATCATACTCAGCTTGCCTCTGTGGGTAATTTTTTGTGGTGTTTTCTTTCCAGGTGAAGTGTCAGTTGTCTATAATTCATCATATTCCTAATACAGCTAATCTACAAAGTACCAGTCCTTTTCAGTTGTTAGAGTGTGGCGATATGACAAAAGAACCCGCGGAGATCTTAGGGATTTTATGGCTTCATGGCAAAACCGGACTTATAAGATATTGCAATAATGTGAGACAGTCAAATCAGGTTAAAGAACATTTAAAAAAAAAAAAAAAAAAGACTGACCAAAGTGACACCGAATCAAATCAAATTAAGTTAAAGAGATCAACTGTCCCATTACTCGACTGATGATTTCAATCAAAGAAAAACAAAATAATGATCAAACCAAGACACACCCTCACAAAAACACACACACACATAAAATTTACACTAACAAATATGTCCAGATTTGGGAGTCAAAAGAAAAACAGATGTGGGATTCTGATGATAAATGGAAAACTATTTAGACAATTTAAAAACAAAAAGGTTCAGAGAAGAGCAGTGATTGGTCAGCAGATCTAAGAGGTCTGGGGGCTTCCAATTGTGAGATAACTCATAACCTTATGCTGTAATGGAGGCCACCGGCACATCCAACTCACTCATGCCTGAATCACATATGATTCATGAGGCTCAAATGTCTCCATAAAAAAATTATATACCATCTTAAAAAATCACTCCTGCTGTCGGAAGGTCCTATGGGTATTTTTCAGGATTTTTCTTTTACTCCCCTTCCGTGAATTTTAGGCGATAGTGGATGTTCTTTCACACGTGCCACTGTGCAACATAATTTGGCCACTAGATGGCAGAAGCCAACAACAAGCTGAGCCATGACTCGACTGCAGCCGGCAAACCCACAAGCAAGACACATTTCTCACTGATCACGTCCAACTAAAGAGACGCGGACCTGAAACAGAGCATTGTGTTGCATAAACATTAAAAAAAAAAAATAATTATGTGTATTTTTTGTGGCAGGATTGCTCTCTGGTGTTGGTCAAGTACAAGACAGTTAGCGACTACATTTCCATAGCGTGTTCAGAATCTGTAATTATTTTCAGCAAAGTGTTTCATTTTTCCTTAAACTCGGTTTATGAGATTAATTCCTGGCTGCCGTTTTTTAATGTGTCCTCATCCCTTCCTCCTTATCGTTCCACTGCGGTTAAGCTGATTTAACCGGGACCGGTTTTTGGTGATGGGAAGCTTCAGGAGGTGAAGGGTGCATCTCTGTGCGCTTCGTCCAAAGGTGTCGCCCACAACTCGCTATCTGCCGTTTGCTGAGGGGGGGAGGGGTCGGAGGCCAGGCTCGAAATCCGCACCTTCGCTCAGACAGGAGACGGCGGCGCCTGCCTCGGATCCGCCGTGAATCCTGATCCCGATCGATGCGTGCCGAGGGGTCAGCCGCCTCATCCGGAGCCGCGGGGGGAGCCGCGTTAAGCTGGCAGCCGCCGAAAAACGAAGCCGCGGTCACGACTGGGCAACGCCCGTCGTGGATGGACACGTAGTGGAAAAAAAGCTGGCAGTCGCATTCATCGATAACTATCCCATATACGTGTGCTGATCCGATATCAAAACCTGCCTTTCGTCTCCACCTCTGCCAACCTGGTTCCAGGAGGATGAATAATCCTTCCATTCAAAATGTGACAAGATCTGACAAGATGAAATGAACTTTGAGAAGCAGCAGCGCTGAACGTTGCGTAACAGAGGAAACAGCATCCAAAAGTGCGGTGAAGTTTCCTGATTTCCGAGTTCAGTTAATGGAACACCTGACAGAAGTGTATTTTTTAAGATGTCAGATGAATGCAGTTTGGCTCGAGCCATGGCTGATTCCCTTGCATCTGTTTGGTTTTTCTTAGTTACTACAGCGGTCGAGTGTGATATAATTCAGCGTGGCTCATTTAAAGTCGCAATTTTTCTAATTCACTTTGTCCGAGAATGGAAGAATTTACCAGAAGTCTGTCACTGGTGCACCACCGAGCCTTTCAACGTCCCCAAAAACAACAAATACAGTTGAAAAGCTGGAAAACTCTTTCCTGACATTTCCTAAAATGAACAAATGAGAGCAGCAGTTAAAAAGTAATCAGATCTTTAAAAGAAAATCTTTTTTTTTTTCAAATTTCTGCAAAGGGTTTTTTGTTTTTTTCGAGGGTGGATCTCGACCAATCACGCCGCGCCGGCTCTCGGGCTCCATGAGCCAAATGTGACCGGACTTCAAGCAGACTTGCAGGGTCACAAACATCGACAGCGCGGCGGCGAGTCAAATGGAAAATGACTAATTGTTGTGCTATTTTCTCGCCTTCGCTGTCTCTTCTACCCTCTGACACTTGACACCACACACACAAACACACACACGCTTGCAATAACTGAGGGTCGACGTCGGTATCAACTCATCAGCGCTTTGACTAACGGGGGTAATGATGTGTGCGTGACATCCATTTTTCACCGTATGTGCGTGCGCACAAACAGGACCCTCTGCAATCTGCACGCTGCGTGTTGCTGGAATTGGCTTCGCATACGTCTCCGAGTCCTCCTGGGTCGGAGCGCCGGCGCGAGCGCTTTTCTCCGGATAATAATGAAGTCGGGAATAACCTTTAGCGGTGTGACATTTGGGGCTCCTGCCGTGGCGCCGCTCGGGCCAAACGTTGTGAGAGGAGCCGCCGCGCCTCGCGTCCCATCTGCTCTCCATCTAGATTTGCACCCTCGCCCAGACTGAGCCGAACCGGTAATCTCGGCGTTCCAAATTCAGAAGTTCCGACTGAGTCATGACAACACGCGAGCAGGGGCGGAGGCGCTGGGGGGGGGGGGGGCGTCCTTTTTGCCCGGGTCTTGGTAAAGAAATTAGTGTGTTTACCGCAATATCATATAATATTTAAAGCAACAGGTCCTCCAAGCTGTAACCACAACTTGTTTGTCCCGACAATCCTATTCAACATGAAAATATGTTCTCGTTTTGGGTGGGGTTTTTTTTTTTTTGTAATTTTTTTTGCTGTTAGCGTCGATGTTGTTCGAGGTTTGGACACAAGAACATGTGAGTTGGGGAGAGGTCAAATAAACGTCGTGACTCACGGTTGAAAACAAAAATCCATCAAAACAGGAGCAAGGACTTTTTGCTCATATATTGATTTCCCGCCCTCCTCTGGTCATAATCACTGTGGCCACTAGATGGCGCCTATGGCTTAATTCTACACGTTTCAGCGCTCGCATCTACTGTATGACCTGCCTGGTGTTTCTCCCTCGCTCCCTCTATAGACGAGTTTTAGCATCCTTCACTGCGAGAGCAGACCTGCATTCTGCAGCTCAGCTTGAGCCTTCCAAAGCCTTACAAGGGTAAAACTGCATTTGATATTGGATAAGGAAGCAAAGCCGCCGCCCCATCCCACTTTAAACTGAGACAGTAATGAGATGCTGAGCTCGCTCCCCAAATCAAAGGTCTTCTGTGGGCCTGTGTTAGAGAGGGGCTCGGCAAACCTCCGCTAGGTGTGTTTTGCCGGTCCATGATGAGCTACGGGCTTGTGTGCACACACACCGCATACGCGCGTGCACGTATTTGCACTTTGTATGCAGAGCTGCATTCGGAGTTGGCGGTGGATTCCCCAAACATTCACCTCACTCATTCAGCAGCGCCTCACAGGACTGAGTGGCAAAACATGAGATGCCGTGACCCCATACAATCATACGAGCGGTGTAGCTAACGGGCCGGTCTGGGGATCTCATTATTTCAGTCACTAACCAAAGCTTGTGACGAGTGTTTGAACATAAATGAACATCTTTCGGCTCATGCTAGCGTGCTAACAAAGTTAGCATTCGTGACAATAGCGGTAGACACTCCAGCTTTCTGATAAAATACCGCCGCCCCTGTGGTTTGGAGTGTGGAATGTGAGGCGCTAGCTTTTGAGCGTAGGATCGCTTCAAGGTCTTATCGTAAGATTTATGCGCTTTAAAATACAGACGCAAGATGGGCCGCAAAAAATAGACCTACTTCAAAGCGCTGTCATTTTCTATGTGTGTCGTTGTTGGTTTTTTTGTTCCCGACTACATTAACATAACCCAATTGACATGCTTGAATCCTGGAGCTTTCAGGGGTCCTGGAGTTCTGGATCGCAGGGACGGCAGCCCAGTTTCGCAGCAGTTTGTAATCCAGCCAGCAGCAACAGCCACATGCAACAGACAGCCGTGGCTTTAAGGGAAGCTGTCCTAATCTGTAAGAGCCTTATGTCTCGACACCTGCGCCGTGCCATCCCTTCAAGGGCGGCCGAAATACATCGGAGAGGGACGCAACGCTGCACGAGGAGGTTTTGGCGTTCACAATCTACACATGCTCGAGGAGCGAATCAAAAAAGGGAAGGTAATTGTTCTTACCTGCGGAGTTGGAAGCAGAAGGAGGCCACCGTCCAATCAGAAGACGCGGCAGGCAGAGAGGCGGACAAAGAGGGAAGAAGAACATTAGACCACTCAAAGCGCAAATTAAGGCAACAAAACGATTGAGTAAACACGTTAAGTGTAAATTGTAGGACAAATAAGCCATCGCAATAGTAAGATCGAAGCCTCTCAGGCTATACGTGTTGAAACAAAACGCCCACGTCACGTGTTTGATGCGACGGCGAAAGAAGGCTGCCGCGGGCAAAACCCTCAAACGTCCTCGCACACGTACTGTACATGGATGGCAGGGATAACGCGCACTAAACATGCACAGCCGCCAGAATTCCCCGGCGTCAAACAAACACTTCAAAGCGGCTTCTCAGGAATCCAGATGAGCAATATCTTTATTTTTCTCTCATCCATCTGCACCTCCTGCCCCCCCACCCCTCCACCCTCTTTCCTCTCCTCCTCCTCCCCCCTTCTCTGTTTGCTCTCATTTTCTCCCCCCCCTTTTCCTTGAAGGCAGCAATGTGAATGGATCTCATGAAGATCCGTTTCCGTGGCAGCGAAATGCCGCGATGCCATGCAAGGCGAATCCCCAGCGCAGGAGGGATCAGCTGAGAGGTCGCCATGGATTCTCAGAATAACTGGGATAAGATAACAGACAGTGGAGTTTTATGCGCTTCTTCTGGGTTTTTTTTGTTTTTTTTGTCTTTTCTTTTTCCGACCACCATATTTTTTGTCGATCAGAGTTAAACTTTGCACTCTGGTTTCCTAAAACGCCTCCCAACCCCGCGCCGCCGCCCATTTTTCTTCCTCTGTAAATTTGTGTCTTGTAAGTGCTTCTATGTGAAGTATCCAGCAGCGGCCCGTCCACAGGGGACCGGAGCGGGGAAATGGAAAAAGGGATGGAGAGGACGGAGTCACCCAGCGGAAGAAGAGCACAAACCCAAATCACCTCTCGGGGCAAAGACACGGGCATTTGGTTTTTGAGCTGCTGTTTGTCACGCAAGCACCCCCACCCCCGCCCCCACCCCTCACACACACACCCCGCCCCGGCTTACTTGCTGTATCTCTTCTGTCAAGTGAACACACAGTCAATTTAGATCACTAACGGCAGCTCATATTATTTTGGGGTTTTAAGCTTTCTGCTCTGTTTATGTTGTACATGGATTCAAGTATTTTTCAAATATCCAAATATGCTCATTTTTGCTCCTACATGAAAATAAATCATTACGCGTTGAGCCCAGTTTGCCCAGTTATATTTTATCTGATAGACTGGTAACTGGGGTGATGTCGAGTGCGACGTCACCGTTAGGAATCCAACATGCATTTTGAGTCACATCGCCATTTTGGAGGTATCCTGTGGTCAAGACCCCTTTTTTTTAGGTTTCCCTTAGCTGCTTAAGTGGTCATTCCCGTTTTTCGTATTTATGTTATCACACATGTGGTTTTATATTTCAGCCTTTAAAGCGTTCAAAAGCATTCAAGAGAGGGCGACAGAAACGAGCCGAGTCAGTCAAATATCACGAAACAATTCAATGTAGTGCAGTTAGCTGCGAAAAAGAAAAAGAAAAAGAAAAAAAAAAAGTTTCATGTTGGGCATCACTGCTCTATCTCCATATAGACTTAATATGTTCTGCAAGACGAAGAACATACCTATTTAAATGCTCCCACTTTCTCTCAACCTGCTATATTCTCATTTCCAACAATGACTTTCAGCATCCCTCAGAGAAAATGAGTGTAAAATTGGTGCATATGGATAATGAATTTCAGAAACAAAAGAGTATTTTTTTTCTTCTGACATCAACTGGATGAATTCCTATGGCTGCAAGGCTTTCCATAGCAAAAGAAGTCAGATTATTAATACTATTATCTCTTTCTCCTCTGTAATATTTGTGCCTATTTGACAGGGAGTGGTGACTCTACAGAAGAGCACTCTGGTTTTTTAGGCTCTAAAAGTCAAAGCGATTAAATGATGTGCGGACGTACGATGAATTTTAATTTTTATTGATCTCTTAACTTCACCGTCGCCGCACTGAGAATGCGATGACGCGAAATGTCACGCTCGGCCCGTGGTCACGAGAATCATGACACAGATTCATCAAAACAGATGAAGTCAAAAGATGGGATCATCAGCCTTCGCCCAAACTGCGTTATTTATGTTTTCAGGAGGAATATTTTCTTGATAGCGAAAGCGGTGCACCATTCCGTATTGACTGCGCTCCTCAGACATGACAAGCATGACTTTTATAACCCTTATTTTCTGCCGTTCTGCCTGTCATCTAGTAAGAGCCCTCTCAGTCACTTACACAGAAATGCACTCATACATATTCAGACATTATTTCGCATGCAAATACACTCGGTAGATGCTCACACACCCACATAAAACTTGATAAAATACACATGTATGTTCCCGCGCAAGGAAGCTCACGCAATATCATGGGATGGGCTCCATCTCCATCCACTTCCTTTCCCCATTGCCCCCAGTCTTCCCACCACAAATGTCATATATCACAGATATGTCTCGCCACATAAGCTGCACCGTTTGGCATTTAAATATCGATGCCAAGCATGCACTCGAGTCCTGACATCCAGGTGCTCAAGACGCCGGATTCAAATTAAAGACGACGCTGTTATCGCGCAGCACGGGTAAAAAAAAAAAGAAAAAAAAAGGCTTTGGTCAGGAACGCAGCCGCTTTTAATATTCCGTACCTAACTGCCCCCGTCATGAATCGCGGGCCACTTCCAAAGGTCAGCGCGCCACAGGTGACAGGAAGCGATAACAGCGGTCACAACTGAGCATGCAGGTGGGCATGACACGCATGTAGCGAGGATGGAGCCGCGCCATGGGGAAGTCAGTGCATGTGTGTGTGTGTGTGTGTGTGTGTGTGTGTGTGTGTGTGTGTGTGTGTGTGAGAGAGTAATGGCTGACTCGAGCCATCTGCCTGAACTGCAGCTACTCAGTTGTTAAAGAGCCTCACTTATATGGCCCGCCTTCTTTACCGTAATAGTATTGAAAGGCGCTTTACGTGGCGTTACTCCTGCTTAGTCCGGCCGTTCACACCGCCGACGCCGGGCGCCGCCGCGCAAGATGCCAAAACGCTCGTCAGGAGTGTTTATGGGTCCGGTGTCGTGCTAAAAGGCACTTGCACTCTCGGAAAGGAGCTGGGGATTAGAAACTGGGACCAGTTACTTACCGATACTAGACAGCCACTCTAAATCTTGTCTGCCTGCCTACCCTCGCCCCTACCTCCCTCCTTTCTCTACCCCTGCCACTACCTCTACCCCATCACTACCCCTATATCTACCCCTAACTCGAACCCTTAACCTTCCTCTACACCTGCCACCATCTCTGCCTCCGCCCCTAACTTTATCTCTGCCTTTACTCTTCTGTCTGTCTCCACTCCTTTTCGCTCCCCTCACTCCTTCCTCAGGCTCTGCTTCGGTCTCTATGGTTACCCCCTCCCTTTGTTCCACCTCTATTTCCACCTCCACCTTTACCGATACTTACACCTCTGCCTTTATCGGGACAATTAACGCTCCTGTTGGTGCCTAATTGCTAAAGACCCAGAATGAAGCACATGATTTTCTGCAAGACCAAGTCATCTTATCATGAAAGTGATATTTTCAAACCACCCCGAAGGTCCATTGACAATACTAACTACTGTGTTTTCATTCTATTTCCAGATTTTTTCACCCTTCTGTGTATCCTGATAAAAATAATTTGCCTCTCCTGCACAACTGATTTTTAACCCTTAAATAGGCACACGTGTAAATCTAGATGTTAATTTTTTTCCGCCATTGCACTGCTTTTTGATTTAAACCCAAATACTGTGTCATTTGGGATCATATCGTAACTCCTGGTGCACATAACATTCCCAAATGGTGATTTTATGTCCTAAATTAAAACAGATGAATTGCCTTGAAGTGACAAATGTTCTGGCTTATTGTGCCAGAGCAAATTTAATCAAGTCATTTATCAAGTAACTGATTGCTCTTGGGTTAATCAATTTACCTATAATTTGAACATAACATACTCTTGTATTTGGGCTAAAGATGTTGGTTTTAAGTTTACTTTGAAGCATATTGACTGCCGCACAAGAGTTTATGTCCTGCACGCTTTGGAAAAAAAACTGTACTTAAAACCAACATACAAAACAAAAGTGTGGGTTCTTGAGGTGGCCCGGGAACATATATATAAACAAATGCACTCAAATGTAATGGAAGTACATACAAGGATAAAATTCAGACTCGACATTCTAGCTCAGTTGAAAGGTTTAGACGAGGCAAAGGACGTCTGCTTTTGTGACTCGTGGTTGCGGAAGATAATAAATATGTCGAGCTAATTAGCCGTTTGCGGCAACAAAGAGAAGCAGCAGGAGAAACTGTGACCTAAAGGTGCCTCGGAGACAGAATTTTTGAGGCGGCGTTAACTCCCCACGACAACAACTTATGTCCCACCCATCTGGCTGCTGTTCATTTGCCTCCCTTAACAGTTGTGTTTGCACGTCGGGTGGCTTTTGGCCCAGCCACGCGCGCTTGGTCAAGCCGGAGACCCTTCAGCGGCAAGGTCACTTCTGTATCCTCCACGCGCCCTCAGCCCTGTGCAGCAGCTCCGCTGGTTTAAGCCCGGGGCCTCAAACTGGAGTGTGCCGAAATGAGCCCGGACGGGCATTGCATGGTTTTGGAATCGTTCGCGTGACGGTGGATGCGAGGCAGGAAGGCGGGCGCGGGGCGGTAGGGGATGGGGGGGCAATGAGGCCAGACAACATCACACACGGCCACCACATACTGCGTGCATGAAAGAGAAGACACACTGCAGACAAGAGCCCAGGCAGCTACAGCAGAGTGTGCGAGTGTGTGTGCATGTGTGCGTGTGTGTGTGCGTGTCTGACAGAGACAAAGACAAATAATGCCTTGTGCTTTGCCCTTGTTGAAGGGAGAGATGAGATGTGTCTACGCAGAGATGGTGACATCACTTCTTGGCAGGCGGCTCCAGGGAGACCGAGGTGCCTGCGCCAGAGACATGCGCTCATCCAATCACAAAATGAGCCACTGTGCGTATGTGT
This sequence comes from Dactylopterus volitans, assembly GCA_901007715.1. NCBI lineage: Eukaryota > Metazoa > Chordata > Actinopteri > Syngnathiformes > Dactylopteridae > Dactylopterus > Dactylopterus volitans. Next base: position 43,721 of record CAAKHG010028947.1, read on the forward strand.
GTATGTGGGCGTGTGAGTGTGCATGTGTGTGTGTGTGTGTGTGTGTGTGTCATGCTGCGACCAGGTCAATCAGCCCATGCCTCCCACATCCAATCCTTAATCAAACAGAGGGGAGGTAAAATCCACAGGAATTAACGGGAGCACCTTAGAGTGTGTGTGTGTGTGTGTGTGCGCGCGTGTGTGTGTTTGTGTGTGTGTGTGTGCGTGTGTGTGTGTGCGTGTGTGTGTTGCGTGAAAATGTGTGTTTTCTCCACTCCGTTTTCTTCTTATGTCCTTTGACCGGGTTTGTGTGCGTGCAGATGTGTGTAAAGAGAAGGGAAAAAAAAAAAAAACAAGAAACAAATTGTGTCTCTGCATGAGTATGTCAGTGACTGAAAGTGATCTCGAGTGAATTTGTGTGTCTCCTCTCCTGCGAATATGTGTTTACACGAGTAAAAGGATGAGGGTTGGGGGGGGTGTTTGCGAGACAGAAATGGAGCGGCAGGGGAAAAAGCCAGTAGGGAAAGATCTTAAGAAGTGCATGAGAAGTGTAAGGGAAGGAGAGAGAGAGAGAAGGTGTGAGAGTATGGGAGTGGTTCGTGTATGTGGGTGTGTGTGTGTGTGTGCGTGAGCGCGCATGGACATGGAAGGGATAGAGTGCTCTGTGTGTGTGTGTGTGAGGATGTGTGCGAGAGAGCGATAGTGCTGGCGGTAAGGTGAAAAGGATAAAGACAAAGCAGAGTAAGGGAAAAATAACAGCAAGGGAAGCTGGGTCACGTTGCTTATGTAATTTACAGGCCGGACGTATGTGTATTCCTTTAAAGAACAGCGATAGCAACAATAATAAGAACAAAAAAACAAGGTTAAGCACGAACAGACAGTAAGTCGAGAACGCACGACAACGCACGATATCTCTCGCCAGATTTCCCAAACCGAATAAGGCCGACGTGCATAACTGACTTAACATATTTACCCATGACGGCGTCGGGCTCTATGGCGACTCTGACATTAATTCACTGATGGAGGCAGACGTCATCTCGGCAGCTGCGATTTCTAAGAAAACTCCACCACGGACTTTGAGTGCTTTTAGCAGGAGCAGGAAATCTCTGGATACCCTGGTTTAAGTTAACAAATCTTAATAATAACGACAATAATTCTAACCGCCAACCCCAACCAGTTCCCAGTCCTCCTGCCTAACCTCTCGCCTCGGCCCTCTGGTTCCCCTCGCCTACCTGTGACCTCACAGCAACCACCCACTCCCCTAATTTTTTGCATGAATTAAAATTTCCGTACGTTGCTCCAACATGATGCCCAGGAGGAGGAAACAGAAAGCTCTGCGAGCAGAAATGAGCCCAGAGCATTAAACCGCCGATCATCAAGGTGAGCCACTTCCGATTCCGACTGACAGAAGTCACATTCGAACGCGGGGCTTTCACGCATGAGTGAAAAATCTGTTGCATTCGGGCCGTCGCCAAATGAGGCCACGTAAGCGCCGATGAGGCCCATATGATCGCCAGACCGGCTGCTCTGCATTTCAGGGTTTGAGGTTCCCGCCGAGGCGCATGGGCAGTGGTGTGTTTTACGTTGATCATAGGGGGCAGCAGGGCACGGCGGCATCGAGCGCAGCCATGTTGTAGCTTGAAGCAGCGTCACGGTCTGAAAAGAAGTTTCGGGAATTGCTGCTTCTAGTAGAGGAAAGGCATCCGCTTTCGGACAGGCCGGCACTTCCAAAACATTTGAAATAAACTGATCAATGATGTCGTCTCATAATTTTTTTGGGGGGGGAGACGGGGATGAACATAACATGCTATACGTTTGACAATGTTTTTTTCGGAGTTAATCTAGATACCAAAAGGAGGAGACAAAAGCTCTTTAAGAAAAAAAAAAACTGCATACAGACATATTCCAAAAATAAAAAAAAAATACACTTTGGACCATTTATACGTGACCCCACATCAAACGCTGATAGGCTCTGATTCCCAATGTTATTATTACAGAGATTAGACCCTTTACTGCGCGAAGGAGATGGAGGAGCCCCGTGCGCCTTATTTCAGCATCTTGTCAGTGCTCGATTTCAGATTTCAATTTTTACACTTTGATTAGAATATTTCAGCTCCTTTGAAAGAAAATTACAAGCTGCCATTTCTTAATATTGTTTGTTTGCAGTCTCCAGTGACTGCATATATCTCAAGCACCGTCACACTGCACACGCACACACACACACACTAACGCCATTGTTTTCTACACACGCATTCTATCTAGTAAATGTACCATTGGCTCATCTGTCTGCAAAATCACATTTCCCGTGAGGTCCTATGGCATCAGAGATATAAAGGGCACAGTGGATTAGTTAACCTCATTAGGCGCTCAATATGACTCATCTTCATACGGCACGGAGACCAGCGTTCATAGGCACAGATCGTGTACATGCTCCGATTGTGATGACACAACATGAGTTTTAAATCAAATAATTCCAAGTTGTGTGCCATCCTCATACTTAGGCTTTTCTGTTTTTGTCTTTCCTGGAATGGAATTTCCGCAGTTTCTGATGTTTCAATAAAGCCGGCTACATTAGCTGCTGGCATTTTAGATGGCCTGAAACGGCGCAGACCGTTTTCTCCTCCACTGATTCCGCCGAGCAGAGTCAGGGGCCGGACGCGCATAAAACACAGCCGCGGTGATGCAGACAGAAACAAAAACAAATGAAGTGTCACATGCAACGGTCTCATAAGGGGATGCGAGCTCGCTGTTGCATAAATGGGAAACAAAAAAACCCCAAAAAAAAATCAGGGGAAGAAATAAGTTGGTTAAAACGATTGGCCAGACAGGCGTCATTTAGAATGTGTGTGCGTATAAATACACCGCATGTCTATTTATGTTTGTGTGTAGAGGAACGCCCTTATGGCGAGCAGTGTAGCTGCCGTCAGTCAGCGCGTGAAGGTCAAGGGCGTATCCTCTCTCTCTCTCTGTCATCAGTTACCCAGCGGCCATCTGGGCGCCAGTGGGTCCCTGCATTTCTCCACTGACCATGTAAGAACTGAGAAAAATAGCAATAAGAGTAATAATCGCAATAATAGCGCCGTGGAGCTGAGCGGGGGCGCCGCTGCGAGTCGCTTGTATCACCGCTGTATCAAACGCATCACCGGCCAGAGCTGACTATGTGTGAGACGGCTGTCGCGTACCATGTTTCCTCATGTTTGATTCCGTAATTGATAAACACTGAACTGATTGTGTTTCAGTGGGTGTGTGTTTAAATATCACCTCCTTTTTTTTTTTTTTTGTTAACCTCCTTTGAAAGAAAACCAGTTGTCTCAAATCAAGACAATAACCAAACCCCCCCCCCAAAACCCCTAGTTTGATGACATCATGCAGAGTGGTTTTAGGGGAGTTGTCATCTTCATTGTCGACATCGTCGCGGATGAGCCGATGTAGAAAAGTTTAATTGATTTTACGTTCGGTCCCAATTACCAGCGTTATGTCATTTCATTCTAACCAAATAGCGGCGAGCTAATGTTCGATAAAATGACGTTAACTTCATCATGAGATGAGTTCACCGGCCATACGGCGGCTTTATGTGGCGAATCTAATTACTGGGTAGTCCGGTGGTCAACATAATTGTTCCAGAAAACAAAAATGTACTTCATGAGCGTACTGAGCTGTATGGATCAGCTTGGCCGCTAGCATGAGCCACTTAGTGTCACATCATAAATTATATCATCTTTTAAAAAGATAACAATTTAGGCTTTATCCGAGGACGTCACATTGAGATCACAATATCTCCTTGTCATGGGACTCCTGACAAAGATTTAGCTATGCATGCATAAAACCAAACATAAAGTAATAAAAAAACTCAATAAATCAGAATACTCTCAAACCCTTTACTGCAATTTGGATGTTCTCTTTAGTATCAAATCACCATGCTGCAAATCTGTCTGAAAGCCTTTAAAAAAAAAAAAAATTAATGCCAACATAACGCAGCAAATGAAACGCACTGTTATTTAGAGTTCCCAGCGTGTAGCGGCTACCTTTAAACACAGCCCACCTGTTGTAGCGTTGTTTTCACTGGCTGGTTGCCGCCGCCGGAATTGAGGTTAATAAGAGTGTCATTTGCAGCCCATAAAACCAAGAAATTGGCGAAAAGAGGCTCCTTAGAGCCAAAACCTTCTCATAACAACCTCCTGATTCAGACGCACGAAACATCCCCGGCCATCTGCAGGAGACGCGTCGAGCCCTCTACTCACTCGGATGTGACATCGTCCTCATCGCTATTACACACGCTCGGCTTATGACGTGCACATTTTGCCTGAAAGAGCTGCTGATGGGTCAAATGGGTGAGACGGACGCCAGACTTTCCGGCAAGCGTTCATCTCCCGCTCGAAACCCCGGGTGCAGCGACAGCGGCTGTTCGCGGTTTACGGAAGCCACCACAACTACCGATATTTGATTACATTTCAGCGTTGTATTTAAAGTCTGGCGGTTGGTTTTGGAAGAGGCCATGGCTGAGGGTGGAGCACGCTCGTGCACGGGTGTCGTGCGTCGACGGCGGCGGCAAAGCTTCGCTATTTGGCGACCTCAGATGAGAACGAGCTCGTGGAGCTGAGGGGACCTGCGGGGTTGACGCGCCATCTTCCGTGAGGTGGGTGATAGCCGTGCACGGCAGCTTAAATTCATTTCTTAGTGCACAAATATTGATTCCACTGGCTTCCTGGGAGTCAAAGGGCTGATTGTGAAATCCTGCTGCTGGTCTGCAAAGCATTGACTGGTCTTGGACCAAAAATATATGCAAGATTTATTATGTTCCCTGTGAATTATCCAGAACTCCATGGGGGAGGTCCGCTGTGTGTTCCCGGAACCGGAACCAAACAAAGTGAAGCAGCGTTTAGGTTCTATGCTCCTCACCTGTGGAGCAAACTTCCTGAACACCTGACACTGTCGGCTCATTCGAATCGGGGCTGAAAACATTGTTCTTCACTGCAGCCTTCTCGTGAATTTAACAAATTACTACTTTTAATCATTTGAATTCTTTATTAAAGTAAATTTATTTCTTAACTATTCGTTCCCGTCCTATCTTTCAAATGCTCCTTTATCATCTCTGGATCTTGTTTAATTTCTATGCTTTTAAGGTCATATTTCCCCAACTCAAAGCATTCCTTTGCCTTTGCAAAGCACTTTGAGCGGCCTTGAATGGTGCCACACAAATAAACCTCCCCTTGCCCCGTTCGGCCTTAGCGAGACACTCGAATGAGCCGCCGACACACCTCCTCCATTAAAAGGAGACAGACAAACATATTTCTGCTTTCATTTGTAACCTGTTACTATTTGTAGCCATATTCCATCAAATGTGCCTTGTTTGCGCGACGGGTAAAAAGGTCCGAACTCTCCCGCGGAGGTTTCCAGCCTCCGGTGGCTCGATCAGTCGAAACGACGTCCAACAATTGCTCATTAGGATGATTAGTACACTGCTCTTAACATTTAAGCTCAGGGTAAAATCAATGTCTGCGCTGTTGTGGGGAGAAAAATAATTTATGATGTCGTACAGGACCCGCAGCTGTGCACTTTGAGAAAGCGAAAATACTCCACTGAGACCTGGTTACATCTTGATACGGAGGTAACCTTTTCTGCGTGGCATTTTGGTTCAATCTTTTCTGTTAAGAGACTGCAGATGAATAAAATTTGGTAATTAATGTAACTAGGCAATAATTGTCGAAATAAATCGTTCATTTCTGGTCTACACATGAAAATTCAAACATACGGGCGTCATACAGTTCCGCAGACTGAAACATGGAGTATATTTACTCTTTAAAGTATGTTTAATGTATTCTGCACATTACCTCTAATATTCATAAATCAACCACCCCAGAGTTGGTGCGTTACAACACGCAGTAAAACGCGAAACATGCAGTTGCAGAAGATGAGAAAATGGTCTTCCTCAGAACACAGGTATAAAGATGTTCTCTTCCTGTTTTAGTTCCAATTGCTGGTTCCCTCTTGAGCCCTGTCTCCTCAATTATCTCCGTCTACATTCCCCTTACGTTCGCCGTCACCATGGAAACCCCGAGACTCATCACTGCCCGCTCGCGCTTCCTCCTCGTCTCGTCTCTGCAGTAACCTTTTACGTGCTCTCACGTATCCCAGTTGGGTCTCGCCAGGTGACTAAAAGCGAGCAGAGAATAAAGAGCGGAAACAAAAGCCCCTGCAGGACTTTCTGTTTGTCTCCTAATACATAGAGGACCTATCACGCCTGTCAGCAGCGCGCCAGTTTGAAATCCCCAAACCTTCCGCGCGTCTGTCGACGTGATCCGACTTTCAAAGCCCGACGAGAGAAGTCGGCCAAACCCGCGCCGAAAAACGGCACGCCATCGGCAAGCTGACCAGAACCGGGGCGGCGGCAAAGGCTGAGGATCGTCTGTCAGGTCAGGCCTGATAAAACAAGGGAGCGTTAAAACCCAGTCTGACAGCTTACAAATAAAGGATTTCAAGAGGCTCGGAGAGATGAAGCCGGTTCAAAGCGGTTCTGCGTGTGAGGAGCCGCTGCTCCGAGGCGCTCCAGACAAGTTATGACATCCAAAGAACTTTGAACAGCACAATGATTTTTATGCCACACAGCTTCCAGGCAGCGTAAATATATATATACTGTATATATATACTACTATGATTTTGAAATCATAGTAGTTCCTGCGTTTTCACCCTCATTTTCATTTGCTTTAAAGGACTAATGACGCAACACAGATTTGCTTTTATGATAAGATGTCAGAGAATAACATTGTGGTGAAATTAACATGGTTTGTATTCCTTTATTCTTAAAGGCTCACGGGTGCCTCCTTTACAGGAAGTACTCACCCCATTTGTCCAATCAGCAGTGACAACAGAGGAAGACAGCAAAACATCACCAAACATGAATATCTGCATTTTGAGAATCATTTTAATATAAATCATCCATGAAAATGATGAAAAGACAAATTGTACAAAGATTTTAACCTATAAGAACCCAGATCCATTTCTCCTTATAGGAAAATTATGTGTGTAATACAGCTCTTGAGTGGCTCATTACCAGTTTTCTTATTGCAACAAATATGTATTATATATATAGTTTTATATGAATTTGTTCAAGAAAATGTGGTCAGAATGGGTTAAATGCTATAATGTATAGGAGCTGCTATTAAAGCATCAGAACTGTTAAATGAATTGAAAATTACCTTTATAAACAAAAAACAAAGAATAGAACTTAGAAATGAGTCCCTTCTGTCACATCTGCTGATGCACCACCATTTTGGAAATGAAGTCCTGAGGTCCAAATCTCCCGCACGGTCACACGACTGAACCAGAATGTTCAAGTGTCACTTCGGGACTTTGTGAGTTAAATTCAAGTGTAAAGCTGCTTAAGGAACACTTAAAGGATTGGTTCTTATGGGCTAATATGATATGGAATAATTACGCTTTTGTTGGATATACAAACAGTAACTGAGACTGTCAGCCTGGATATGCGTGATCAGCTTTTACTTGGAACAACTTATTATTTGGCATCAACGTCGGCAGTCTTAACAAAATTTGCCACTATTGAGTCAGTGTTAGGAAACGTTGAGTAAAAGCACTTGACCACATGACACAATCCCCCACGTGGCCATCCCAAGACCCTTAGAGCTTTGTGTATTCTTTATAGTTATGAACTAAAATGTCACAAGGTGCCCACTTTCATTTCAAAATCGCCTGGATCTGCCTAACCTTTCCAAAAATATCATCAAGAGCCATTCATAGCTTTGACACACAAGATTTTCCAATTATATTTGTTTCAAAGCCACACTCGCAGCTCTGTGAAGAAGTACTTTGGAGTAGAGGTGCTGCATTATGTTTGCCCGCTGGCATTTGCCAAACACAGGCTATAGCTGAGGAGGACAATCTTTCAGTCAGCATTGTGCTCAAAAGTTGGATGATGGGCCGGCGTGAAAGGAGCTGCCCAGGATTTCTTAAGAACCAACCCTGAGCCGGACGTGAGCCCGTGCGCCGCAGCTCACGTCGATCCGTCTCACCGCAAATGTCAACCCGATGGAGGCACCGGAAGAGAGAAGTCAGTGGATCACCAGCTCCAGAGGTGAAATCACGAATGTCAGCGGAGATGATTCATCCTTTTCCGGGGCATCACGATCATCTGTACCGAATCTTATGACAATCTGTCCAGCAGTTGTCAAGACATTTCAGTCCTGACCGAAGCGGCGGGGATGACGGACCGACACTGACAAGGCTAGAGCTAGCCCGGCTAACTCCCGAGCGAGCTCCGCGCACACGGGCCTCGGGTCTTTCTTCCTCTCTGACTTCATCTGGCGGTCACATGGGCCGCGAGCGGCGCGTGGAGGTCAGGCGGGGACGAGGAGAAGGGAAGCGTCGCTCCGCTTCAGACGCGGGGGTTTTATCGCCCGCGCGGAGGCGAGCGCCTTCACGTGCAGCGCCAGCAATTCATGGCCGCACCAGGACACGGAATCGTTTTATTTTTTAATGTGACTGGCTCTTCTGTACCACCATTACGTAACGTGTGACTAATGGGCAGCACTGGCCGCGGAGTGACGCTTGGAAATTATGCTCGGCTACCTCCAGCGTGGTAAAAAAAAAAAACAAAAACAAAAAAACAACAACAAACAAACAAACAAAAAAAAACAAAACAGTTACTACCGTCGGCTAATTTGTGTATAAATCCAATCAAAGCTGATGGTCATTCTTTATTAGCGCACCTCGTCTTTGGTTCTATCTGATTCCCAGCGTGTCTGCTCGCGCCTCACCGGAGGGGGTAGCTGGCTGCGACCTACTTTGCTAAACAGAACTGGAGCTGTCAGTCATGCAGCTGTGCGTCACATTGGGAGGATGCTGCTGCGGCGGCTGCTGCTGCTGCAGCTGCTGCAGCCGCCGCTGCAGCCCGACTGTGGCTCGCCTCCACCCGTCTCGCCAGAACCTTCCTCAGCGGATGGATATTTCGCAGCTCTCCCCCTCTCCCCTTCCGGCTCTCTGCGCCATAAAACAGGACAGTGAGGCTCTTTCTAAAAAAGCCTGCGGTCAAAATCGCGTAATGCTACGAGGCAGGATGTCTGATGGTTGTCGACTGCCTGCTCGTATGTTCGAAGATGATTCAGGCCTCCCTCAAGTCCAGCGCCTCCATTAGTGTAGGAAGGCGGCGTTTACGTCCATTAGCCCCACAATAAATGGCAGCAGAACCGCCGAGACCATCAACCATCAATCCATTAACTAAACAGGATCTGGCCGGAAAACCCGACATTTCTTTTACCTACAGTTGCACTGACATTTATGGACTCTTTACTGTCTCCGGCTCGCGGTGCGATGGTGTGATCGCTGGGTTTTCCGGACCATGCGGCCCTCCGTCACAGCTAATAAGACTCCCGACCAACAATCAGGACAGATAAGCCGCAGATGGATAAATGGGAGAGATGTCAAGTATCTATGAATGTAACACTTTAATATGTAATGTAATCCCTATCTGCAATCCCTATTCTGATACGCAGAGGCACATGGTAATGCAGAATGTAAGAACATAGAGAACCAATCAGATTAGCCAGTTCTAGAGGTGAACTGGTTAACCTGACCTCCAAAAAATTCAAGTTCTGATACAACTAAGCTGAACTCTAAGTTATATTTCGAGTGAAACGTATTTTTTCTAATAGCTTCCGTTAAGTGCAAACATATTTGTTTTGGGCACATATCAGAATCGGAAATACTACATTAATCCCGGAGGAAGCTGTATGGTCACAGCTGCTCCGTGTCAGTATAAATACAAACATACAGGAAGGAAGTACCAGGATATAACAAAGAATTTAACAAATATTACAAGATAGAATTTGACCCAATATGAACAGTCTGAACAACATCTAAATAAATCTAATATATGTATATATAAATCAATAGAACTACATTAAGTGGAAATGAAATGTCTAGTAGTTCTTCAGAGCATTATTCAACAGACACAAGCATTATCAATTCAGAGCATTGACACGATT
>CAAKHG010028950.1:8269-22053 GCA_901007715.1 Dactylopterus volitans
CCGTACACCGGGGGGGGGGGGGGGGGCGCGAGGTCCTCCCCAGGATCACTCCGGGGGGAGGGCGTGCGTTTAGAAGGTACCAACGTCGACCCTTTTCATGCCAGGTACCCTGCAACTCTTTTTTTTTTCTTTTTTTTTTCTTGCGTGACTTCCCTGACATTCAAATTGCCTCCTCCTCAGACGGGAGGCGTCAGACTCCTCGCCGCCGCCTCGCGCTCCAGCTCGCGCCCGGTAAAGGGGTTGAAACTCTGAACATTTCTCGTTGCGCGGCACGATCATGTTGGATTCACCCAGCATTGGCAGCTGCAGTGGAAGGAAGCTGGTTGACTTTTGTTGGGTAGAAGCGCAGCTCGTGTAATCGACAACATTTAAGTAAAATCACAAAGAGAACGGGAGGGGGGGGGGCTGTTCCTGTGAGAGCACATGCTACCTGTTTCCGAGGTAACTAGAACTCTGCAGAGCGCCGCCAAGTTGAACCCCCCACCCCATCCCTAAAATATCTTTTTTCCCATTTTCTATTTTGGAATTCTGTTTTAAGCGCATTCTGTCATCGATAAACTGATCGACATCTTTTTTCACTATTTTAAAAAGAGTAAAACCCTTGTTTCATACCGCAGCCGTGCCCTTCTTTGCCTCTCACCAACGCACTCGCGATACCCGTCTGCAAATGGCTCATATCGCACGTGCGCGAGCATGCAAGAAATATGCACGAGCGGGAAAAATGTGCATGCGCGTTTGCCCTCGGCGCTCTGGAAAGGCGCTCGCGTGCATCCGCCGTTTACAGCGAATTCCACAATATGCCGCACGTCTCGCGGCTGATTCCGCTCTCATCGTCGGTTCCGTGATCGCTGATCCCAGACAGGCTTCCGGGAGCTGAACTTGACCTCGCGCGGGGCTAAAAATCCGTCACGTCCCGCGGAAACAAACGCACGGGCTGACGAGCGCAGTGCCGGAAGTGTCCATGTTTCTCGCTGTTGCGTCTAATGAAAGCAGGATATTGAGTCTCTCCCCGAAAATTCTTTAAACCGGTGCATTTTTCGCTCGTGGCTGGTAGAACTTCAAGGATTTCAAGAGACCAAATGAAAGGCGGTCTTTGTGATGCACACCAGTCAAAGTAGTAGCAGTATCATCCATGGCACAGTGTGGTTTGGCAAGCTGGAATTTAGTAGCTGAATTCCCTGTGTGGACTTGGACATGCATATTATTATGAGTGGACTTTTTCTTTTTTTTTCTGCTGCGTATGCAGAACCTGGAATAGAGATTTACAGTCCCGGGCGGCACTGGGTCGTTAGGTGCGTTCTCCGCGGTCCCTGACAAGCGATGTCAGACTTTTCCAGGCTCAGAATTCTCCTATGTTTTTAAATGGGTTGAACAGGAGCAGCTGGGAGTTGAGATTGTTTTTCAGGTGTAGGACAGAGCCGCGGTCGCCGGTCAGGCCACGGGAAATTTCCCATTTTCTGGTTCTTGCTTCTCCAACGGCCAAAAGATGCTCTGCCTTCCCCCCGATGTCTGTAATCCTAATATGTCTCGGTTTCAAGTCAAGACGAGGCGACTTGGAAGATTTTGGGCTGCGGTTAAATCACTGCTGGCATTTTTCACTTATCACACAACATGTAGCCGACTGAAGGCCCATTTATGCTCGGCGTCAAACGCGCATGCGAACCTTCCGTCCGCCCCCTTGCGTTCATTCCGTGCGTATTTCAATACGTTTACAGCTCGCTGATGCGTGCGCAAATGGTGCAGTACCGCCGGATATTGGGGGGGGGCAGCGTTGCAAAGCATAGCTCCAGCGAAAGGCACGAAGAGCACGACAGAAATGGCATAACTTTTTTTAAGAGAGACTGAATGTGTACGGAATTATAAACGCATCTATGTTACCTCGCCAGCGCTGGGGGTATAAGGGGGGGGGGGGGCCTAGGGCGTGAACTGGGTGTGAGCTGGATTGCAGCGAAGAAGAAGGAAGAAGTGGGGCCTATTTGTTGAACTCTGCACTGCCCTCTAGTGGATGCATTGGCTAACAATCGTAAAGCACACGGGGGGGCGGGGGGTGGGGGGGCTTCACACGCGTAGAGTGAGCATAAATGGGCCTTAAAAGATTAATCAATACAATAATTGGCGCATTAACTGCTAATGAAAATAATCTTTGATAGTAGTCCCAAAGGCGAAACTGCTGAAACCAATATTCATTCCAATTTAATGTCCTCACCCAGACGTTGTTTACCTCCTGCGAGGAGACGCGTGAGCGAGCGAGCGAGCGAGCTCCTCCTGTGATGACAAACCGTCCTCGTTGCCGTTTTAATTGCCTGGATGTATCCGCCGTTATGCGCGGCGACTGCCCCGCCGCCTCGCGCCGCCGCGCCTGCCGCTGCATAACACGCCGCAGTTCTGACTGACATCCAACATGGAGGAGGAATGGCGGGTTTTTTTTATTATTATTATTATTTCGTCTTGTTTTCCTGTTCGGTTACTGCAGCTAACTCCACTTGGAACGGTTACCAGTGCGTGGGTCGTTGCCAGGAAGTTACTCCGAGACGTGTTGCTTCATTTTCATGACGCATTTAAAAGTGGGCACCATTAAGGGCTTTGGCTGAAGGTTGTCCACCCGAGTCTTGTGAGTGTATTATCTTCAAATGTCCACAACTGGGCGAGCTGGTTCGCATTTGGCGGTCAAAGGTCACTGTGACCTCACAAAAAACCCACAAGAATTTATTCACACAGGTGTCTAATCGGATGAAGTGGTGAATTATGACCAGAGAGTCAGCGTCACGGTAACAGAAGGGGCCAATATAGCATTTTTTTTTTTTTTAATTCCGTCAAAGTGTTCTGCACTTCTATGATGGATGCTGGACAAATGTGGCTGTAAGCCGGGGACTTGACTGGTCAACGGAGGTGTGCAGCCGTGAGGCGGCAATCCCGAGTTTCTGGTTTAAATGTCCCTGTAATCCGGAATGAGGCTCCAACCTGTCGGCGTTAATATGCCGGCGCCCGTCGACTCGCGCCGCCTCCGGTTCATTACAGGCGTCGCTGCTTAGGAGGCTGAGAAACTAAGGACGTCAAACCAGGCCGCCGGTTTTTCGCGGCTCTCCTAATTGCTTTGGTTGTGGCCAGTAACTATGGCAATGTCGCTTTTTTTTTTTTCCCTTTCCGCATGCCGCACTTGCTGCTCCTGCGTTGCTCTGTCAGAGGATGCCGGGCTGCTGCCGGCTGCACCTCGGCGCGGCCCTGCTCTGGATCTGACCTTATCACAGGAAATTACAAGGATTACCACAGACAGAGAGAGAGAGAGAGAGAGAGAGAGAGAGAGGGAGGGAGAGGAAGACAGAAAGCAGAAGTATCCTTTGTTTTTTTGAAAATGAAAAACAACAGAGGCCATCCGCAGTTCTACTCCTTGGCTACATGCTGCCGCGTGATTGGAGGCTGAAAATAAATAGGAATCGGAGGAATGTGTGGAACCGGGCTGGTAGCTGATACATCCTCAACCAAACCTCAGCCAGCTGGAGATCCTGCACTGTGGAGCCCGGCGAGTGATGTCTGGGGGCCTTTAATTCTCTCCTCAATTTTTAACCCAGTTTAACCTCACGGAATCAAGGAGCAAAGGACGTATGTGGGAGTCGGGGTGGGCGGGTGGGGGGGGTGAAATAATAATAGAAGCCTCTTGTTGCCCAGATCCTTCTGCCTGTCCTCCCTTCCTCTTTCCCTGCCTCCCTCCACGCTCTCATTACTGATTCAGAGGGGCTGTCTGATTTTTGGTCCCTCTCCCTTCCCATCCAGACACACAAGTCAGACAGCGGTGTCTGATACCTCCCCCCGGTACCCCCCACCCCCCTTGGCAGCCACCAGCTGACCCCAATCAGGCACAGGGTCTGCTCTATTGTCTGGCTGGGGAGAGGGGACGCTCGCTCGCTCGCTAACACACACACACACACACACACACACACACACACACACAAACACACACACAGAGAGAGAGGGGAGAGAGAGAGAGAGAGATGGGGTCAGAGGAGTTGGAGAGGTTGTCTCGTCTGGTCGGGCTCTGCCTCTTTGACTCCCAACCCCCAACACAGCATCTCTCCTCTCCTCACCCTTCCTCTCCTCACCCCTCCTCACCCCTCTTCTCCTCACCCCTCCTCTCCTCTCCTCACCCCTCCTCACCCTTCCTCTCCTCACCCCTCTTCTCCCCACCCCTACTCTCCTCTCCTCTCCTCACCCCTCCTCACCCCTCTTCTCCTCACCCCTCCTCTCCTTAATGCAGAGTCATTGTCTCAATGCAGATTCACTCAAAGTCGCAGATGCGTCTGACACTTGTTATGTAAAGTGTTTTGGATCGGCATTGTCTTGCTAACTAAGTCATTAAGCGGCGTCTTCAAAATTAATTTGTTTTCTTGTCACATGGGATGCGCTGTTTTGTTTTTTGTTTTTTTGCGGTTTGGTGGGTGGCTGGCTGGAGGGTGGGGGTGGGGGGCGTCTCCATCCTCTCTGGAAGCGCACCTAGCTGCAGTCAACTTTTCGATATGGGCGCATCCGGTGTTCTTGGAACGGTCAGGTCGTCGCTTTCATCCATGATATCGCCGTTTCCACGGTAGGAAAACCAGCTGGCCTGCGGACGCCTGACCGACAGTCTCACGCCCCAAACGCATGCAGTTAAGAGTCGAGCAGCGAATGCTCGCAGTGGAGAAGCTGGAAGCATCGAATGTTTGACTGTCATACTGAAAGATTACTCACAAGACCGGCTCATTGCCAGACTAGTTGATGCCTCTCTTTTTTTTTTTCTTTCTTTTCTCATGTTTGGCTAATCGAGCGAGTTGTCTCGGCTCAACCTCAGACCGTTGCAGGCACAGTTGCAGACAAATAAAAGGTCAGTTTTGAAACGCAGCACGCCTGCTGGCGGCCTCTCGAATGCAGCATCCGCAGCACAAGCGGCGCTTCTTCACCGGCTTTCGTAGAGTTGGAACATGCCTGGTAATGACACGTCCGGCTCTTTTCCTCTGTGTCATTACCAGGCATGTTCCGACTCTGGAGCCCTTTTGTAAATTTTCTTTGAAGCCGGATGTAAGATGCAATCGTGGCTTTGTTATAGCGCAAGATCAAGCATTCGTTATCTATTGCGCGAGTGCTCCATGGGAGGAGTCATAACTGATTACAGATGCTTAATAATTGAGATTCTTGAGTTGTAACCCCTGACAGGAGGAAAGATACCCACTATCTGTGTTCCCTGGCATCTGATCTCCATGCTTGACATTCTGCTGGAAGCCACCGTGGCTCCTGGCTAGTATCGCTAATGATGATTAAGGCTCCTGCTCTGTGCAGCGTGGAGATCCTGTGTGAATTATTAATATAGGTCATATTCGCAGCATCCGGCCCGGGCCCGGCCCGGCGCTGTCGCGGTGCACGGCCCCTGCTTACCCCCATCTGTCGGCCAGATTAACCCGGCAGATCACCTACACGAGAGCCGCGCCGAAAAACCGTCCAAGTCCGTGCCGCCAGGTGACAGACGCGCCCGTCTATAAATACCAAGCCCCGAGACCTCGCACCATCAGAGCGCCCGCGCTTTTGAGGTCGTTAGAATGACTCCTCACGTGGGCATTAGCCGGAATTATATTTTCATGGATCCTGAGGAAGTGCCAATGTTGCTCATTGGACACGCGCCTGCCTTGATGGATTGCATGGCCGCGTATGCGCGCTGGTACGCCGGTGGCGGGGCTGTTTTTTTTTTTTTTTTTTTTTTTTTGAGATTCGAAAATTGCTCCCCATAAGTTAATATGTGACCGTTGCAGCTGCAGTTAATGTGTATTTGTGTGTGTGTGTGTGTGTGTGCACGCGCGTGTGTGCGCGGCCCCCCTAAACAGAGACAGACATGCCTTCTCAGCTGTTTTTTGTCTACAAGAGCAAACGGAGAGTCAGACTGCAGCTCCATGCAGTGTTATTGTATGGCAGCGAATCCGCCGCCGTCCGATACTGTTCATTTGTGCTCTCTCAAAAAAAAAAAAAAAAAACATTTTATATGCCAGAGTAAAATCGTAAAAAAAAAAAAAACCCACCTTGACTGGAATCATCTCATTCAGATGAAGCGAGTGGTGGCGCGCCGTGATCCCGCCCTGACCCCCTGACCTCTGAAAGAGAAAGCACCAATAAGATTACTAAAAAAGATGTAAACATGTCTGGGTTGTTTATCTGTGGTTACTCTCGGTCTTTGTGTCAGCCGGGAGGTTTGGTTTTTGTTTTTTTTTCCTTTTTCCCACCTCATTCGAGTCAGCAGCTCCTTTTCATTCTGCATTATTCACCTTGACTTGAACTCCCCAAGTGGTACTTCTGCAGAAAGACAGAGAGAGTAGAAAATGAAAGAAGATGTTGGTGTGGGAGGGAGGAGGAGCGGGCGTGGGGGGGGGGTGCGAAAGAGAGAGGGATGATGTGACGAGGGGGAAGAAGACGGAGGAAGAGATTAAAAGGAAGGAGGTGTCACGGCTGTGTAGCGGTGCATTTTTCATGAACATTTTATAAAACACATGCTTCATTTGGTATCATTTACCCGACCTCGGCTGGATCAGCCCTCATTAGCGGAGATGCACGCGGAAATACTAGTTCACCCAAATTCACCCCCCCCCCCCCTTAAAAAAAAAAAAAAAAAAAAAAAAAAAGGGAGGGGGCGGGCAGCGGAATCACAGTTTTGTTTTAATTAGTGGATTTAATTAAAACAGACTGAGCCCCGTTTATTTGCTGATCAGTTGAATTAATTAACGGGTCTATAAAGCGGCAGACAACGGTGAGAAATGTCTTCCGAAACACGGGAAGGAAAAAAAAGCTGCGCGTATCAGGGAAGGCGCGGACGCTGAGGCGTTTGGCACAACTTGCTTGGAGAAAAATGAAAACAAACCTTCTTTTTTTTTTCTTTCTTTCTTTTTTTTTTTTTTTTTTTTAAATGTAGATAAATTTATCCGAGGAGCACTTTGATATTTTAGTTTGGCTGCGTCTCCAAACATGGAGGAGGTGGGGCTTATCACCTATACTGCAGCCAGCCACCAGGGGGGCCATCAGAATGTTTTGGCTTCACTTTTGAGGAACTGTCATGCTGTGCTGTCTGGGACATGAACACACAGCGCGCGCGCGCACACACACACACACACTGTAGTTGTACTTGAAGATGTCTCTAAACTGATGGAAATACTCGCCTGCTTGCTGAAAAAGAGTCACGTTTTGAGTAAATTGCTGGGCAGCGTTTTTTTTTGGTTTTTGTTTTTTTTGTGAGGTTAATCCCGTCACCTTTTTAGCGCGAGAGACGCGAAAAGGGTTTGTCTTGGCGCCAAAAGCTATTAAAAAAAGAAAAAATGCACTTCAATAATCAACAGGGGCCTCTATTTTTAGCGCCGCATCACCCCCAAAGCAGGACTAGTGCTTGTTTTCTGGGACCAAAGGAGCTGCTCTGCTCACTTAACTGTCCTCCCCTCTGCTTGAACCCCCTCGATTCCCCCGCCGTCCTCGGGTCTATTTATTCCACGTCTCGGCCATCTCCAGAACACCACCGGCGCTACCTGGAGAATCCCCGCGCTCCTCCCGCGCCCCGCCTGCCCTGCTCCTTTTTTCATTCTTCCGCAGCGTCTTTTTTCTTTCTTCTCCTTCTCCTTCTTCTTCTTCTTCTTTCCCACTAGTTTTCACTCTGTTGTCGGCAGCTGTTGCTCAGCACTACGGAGGAGTTCAGCCCGCGGCCACGGCCTCGTGTTCCAACAAGGAACAAAAAGTTTTTGTTTTTTTTAAAGACCCCAACACATACTTCCCTTCATCTTGCATTTATCTCCCCCATCCACGCTGGCTCAGCCCCCCCCCCCCTTCTGTCCCCTTCACACTGACGTCGCTTCCGTCTCAGTGTCGCACTTCTTTTTGTCCCGGCCTCGCTTTCACTCTTTTCCTTTTTGCTCCCTCTCTCTTCCTTCCTCTCTTGTCTTGTCTGCGTCTCTCGCCCCTGCCTAATCCTGCCTGCCAGGCATTGCTTCATGGTTGTTAAGCATCTCGAGCCGAAGGGTGGAAAGGAAGAAGAAGAAGGAAAAAAAAAAAAAAAGAAGTAGAAGAAGGGAGCGAAGGAGGGAGGAGGCGCTCGTCATCTGGTGAAGTCTATTGAGCAACTTAAGCGTGGTTGTTTTGCTCTGTTGGCTCAGCACAATGAGGGCCGCATGTGGAAGACATGTTTACAGCCCGTCATCTGAGAGTCGGGCGGGCGCGAGGGAGGCGGAAGTAGTGGGAGGGAAGGCGGGGACACGAGAGAGGGAGGCTGAAGCGGGATCGCGGGCGTCGGGAGACGAGAAGATGCAGATGCGGAGGTCTGCGGCGGGGGGGGGGGCCGGAGCCTGTGGACTCCAGTCTTGAATCGCCCGCTTGAATAATGCAAAAATTTAAAAAAAAATTTAAAAAAATGTCATCGCGGAGGTCGCCGAGGCCGCCACGCCCGCCGTCAGCTGACTCAGCAACTTTTGGAATCCCTCGCATCTCGCTCATCGCCCACCGGCTCCTCTGGCGTTCGCGACAGCTGCAGAGAGTTTGCAGCACATATGCGGCACCCGGCCCACGTCTGGGAGGTGTCTGCTCTCCCCTTCCCTTCCTCCCCCAACCGATGCTGAAGACCCACTTTAGACTTTTCATGGTAAATACGCCCTCTCCTGTGGGGCTGAGGTGTGGGTGGTGGTGCATGCGGCGGTGGTGGTGGTGCCAGGAAGCTCCGAGACAGACAAACAACAGCCCACTCGTTTCGTCCTCCTCCTTCCTCCTCCTCCTTCCTCTTGTTTTGTTCCTCCTTCCTCTGCTTCCTCTGATGTTGTTGTTGTTGTTGTTGTTTTGTTTTTTTCTCGGTGCCCAGACGCGGCGATGAGACGTGACGCCACGCTTTGCCGCTCGTCTTACCTTCAGCATCTGTCCGCCTCTCCGCCGCCACCTTCTCCCCGCAGCACGCGTCCCTCCCTCTGCCCGTGCCTCGTCTGTCCTTTTTTCGCTTTTGCGCTTATCTTTGTTCCCCGTCTCCACCCTGTGTCCAATTCCTTCAACCCGAGCTGTACCCTCTTTATTGCCTTTATTTATTTATTTTTTTTCCCCCTCTCTGAGTCTCCCCTCTTGTGCCTCGCTGGCAGTTATCTGCTACATCTCGTCTTTTCAGCCATGTCCTGTTCAGCTAAAAAAAAACAAAAAAAAAAACAGCATGGGTTTTTGTTTTTCGTTTTTTTTTTTTGCAGTTTTCCCTTTTCAGCAGCAACCTGCGATGATGACCTGCGCAGAGCTGAACGCTGCAGAATAATTTTCGGAACCCACCCCCTGCTAAGTTGACAAAGATCTGTGCGCGCATGGTTGGCTGAGTTGCCGTCGGCGGGAAGCAGTCGGCGGGGCCGGCGGGCGGGACGGTGCGCCGTCGCCGCCGTCGGTTTTGGCTTCAAGGCTCCCTTTTTTCTACCGGTTTGGTCGAGTGAGATGAAGTGAAGCCGAGGCGATGTGCAGCGCGAGCGAGGAATCTGCTGTCGTTTAATTGCCGTTAATGATTTTTCACACTCCATCTCTCCTCGGCTGCCCTCCGCGGATGGGAATAGCCGTCATGTCTCCCAGGTCTCCCCTGGCAGTCCCAAGCAGCCCCGAATTATTTCCATTACTTCCACTATTATTTATTATTTCCATTGTGGGTTAATCTGTCGGGGGTTATTTTGATATTTTTTTTCATTGTTTGGTCTTTTAAATGTCAGAAAATGGAGAAAATTAGTTTTATTTACTTAGTTTCAATAGGAGTAACTGGACAACATCAACATATAAGAGACTGGAATCGGAGCTTTTCATCGCTTTACTTTAAAAGGTCTAACAGACGATCAAGACAGTGGGTGAATAATCTAGTTGACGACTGATTGATAAGTTGATTGATGCGGCTGGAGTCCTGATATTCAGCTTGTTCCTCCTGATCAGCTGACTTGTGTCGCCGACTCCTGCGTCCGTTGGCAGCATCATCGATGTGCGACTGGCTTGTTATCGTTTTCTGGCAGCCGCTGATATCAAGGAGCAATCGGTGCTTCCCAACGACAGATGCCGAATTTTGAGGCCGATACTGATGATTGCCAATATCCCGGATCTTTGAGGTGGGATGTCGATAGACCTTTTCTATGTGGATTGTACAGCGATTTTGCACAGGCGCAAGAATGAGAAGGTTGTCAGACAGCAGGTTCCTTAAACATTTACATTACAACCAATTCAGGAAGTGAAGAGTGAAACAGGCAACCGAATAAACATCAGTATCGGTCTGCTGCTGACATTTAAAGAAAAGAAAAAAAAGACAGTACTGTAACTTTCAAGTATCAGCAGTATTTCAAATTTAGCCCGCACATAGTTTTCCCGTAATATATTGTAAAAAAAAAAAAAGAGTTACTAAATCGGCAAACGTCCTCACCGATACTGATATGTGTGTGTGTGTGTGGTTGGATACATTTCTGAGCATGTCAACCTCAAAAAGTGACACAAAGTATTTGTGTTGCCGTGGTTCCTGTTCCACTTGCGTGTTATTTCAGCAGCTGGTCTAGATTCACGGTCTCCAGTTGCGTTGCTATGGTATTACTATGATTATCAACATCCTAGATATCGTCTAGCTCTGTTGTTTAGAAACGGTGTAATCCATTTTACACGTTCTTGGTAGCATGTAGCATGTCTCCCCAGACGTTCCGTCTCGTCCGCCTCATGCGGTTCCAGTCAAACGTGGAGGCCGAGCGGCAGCGTTGCCTCCTGCGTTCTAACTTCCCCACGAGACCAAAGGAAGCCCTAAAAAGCTGCACTGGCGTCTCAAGCTCAGAAGTGCGTTCGCCAACATCTGACTCCGCTCAGCTGTGATGCATCACGGTAGTACGATCCCGGGCGCACGGGGTAGAAAGCGAGTGACATCATCGCTAGTTGGCGGTGCTGACCAGACATGAGTGGGTGAAGCTATTCTTTGATTCTTCTGTCTGGCCATCTGCTGAGCAAGAGCGAGAGTTATTGCAGTAGTTTTTTTTTTTTTTGTTTTCCTTTTATTTTGGGTCCCGATATTAATCTTGAGTCTTAAAATATTGAGCCTTTGATGAAATCAACGCTTGCACCAGCGATCAAGCATAACATTACGACCGCTGCATGTTTACCACAGAGTATAATTCAACACCCCTGCAATAAATGTTGAGTTTTATGGTGAATTTTGATTGAATGTGCTTGGGAGAGGTGTTGACACATTTCGAACGATAGTTTTTAGGGCTGTAATTTGTGACGCCGTTGGACTGCACCGCCTTATGAGTGAGATATTCCTCATATTTCTGTCATCCAAAAATATTTACTTTAGGATGCCAAACATTTATTGACACCTTTCAGAAAAACGCAGCATTAACAAGCATCGCACAAGCACCCAAGTTCTTCCTTTCCATGCGAGGACATTCATTGAAATTCATTAAAAGCCTAACTGGCCCTCAAACACACACACCAACACACACACACACACACACACACACACACAGAGGAATTTCTGCTTTAACACTCCTGAAGCCATGAGCAACATACTTGAGCAGGTTGGGCCCTGATCTTGCTCACACACACACGCGCGCGCGCGCGCACCCACACACACTTACACACTGACCCCGGATGACCCCAGCCAACCCCGAGCGTACACAGACACACACACACAGACACACACACACAATCAGGCACATGCTCACTCTGACCCTGACATGAGTCTGACCCCTCAGTCTGGTTCAATCACTCAGAGTGTAGTCAGTCTGGCTTTATGGCGGGGGGGGGTGTGCTGAACGGGGAGGGTAGGGGGGCTGTCTAGACGCTATCCTGTCTGTCTAGCTCTGATAATGTATACAGACACACACCTGAGAGGCTGCAGACCAGCGCTGCCTGCACAGCAGCGGGAGTGTTGACGTGTGTGTGTGTGTGTGTGTGTGTGTGTGCACGTGAAGCGGCGCGTTGAGCTGCCCGCGCTTCCGCCATTTCCGCCGACTAAACGCCGAAAACGTTTTTTTTATAATTTACTTTTAACAACCCCCCCCCCCCTCCACTTTACCGCTGTTCATGAATATTACAGCATCGTAATATTGATAATATTAGACAATCTTGTAATATTCATGATGTGTAATCATAGGGCCCCGCGTTTTTTTTGGGTCTTTGTTCATGTTATATTCATGCCGATGGAGAAGATTCGGCTATGTTGGTCCTTTTCTTTTTTTGAGGAGCCCAAGCGGGGACGTATTGCCGGCTCAGCATTGGCTCCCATCATATTGGCCTACTTCAGCAATAGTCAGACTTAATCTCTGCGGGCGGGATGCAGTATGGACGCATACTGCCCGTCGCCGTGGACGTCGGGGCGCGAGGCGCATGCCACAGACCCCCCCCCCCTACCCCCCACCCGTTCAAACTCAAACGAAAGGGAGTCTCTCGAAAAACTCGGAAGGTCTTTTGACACCACTCGCGGAGGCCTTTCAGGAGCGCAACTCGGCCGATGATTCAAAATCGGCCAGTGCCGGCAGAGATGTCAGGCGGGAACTGGCATCCATTAAATTCCTTTGGAAAGTTGGTTATTATCACATGAAACCTCTGCTATTAAAAAGAGGGAAAAAAGCCTATTCAGAAAGCAATCAGGCGCTGCAGTGGTGGACCAGGGTTGTCTCCGAGTTTACCTGAATCGGCTTTTCAGGAGCATCTAGCTTTGGTGTTGTGGACGTATTTCAAAGTGTGAGGGATTTGATTTGGACCTAAGCTGCCATATCAAAATGAAAGAAGGACCGAGGACATCTGTGAACCACCGGGATCCGTGAGGGAGGGAGAGGGAGAGAGAGACGGGTGATCTTCGTGGCTACTGAAGCCGTCCACCTTGCTGTGGAACTTGTCGCACAGCTGCTGTATTTTGGAGATTTTGGAGGTAAAAGACGCGCTGGAACCACATGCTAATGCTAGCAGGATAACCACAGTTTTTAAATAAACGGGGCGAGTTGAACTTGGTTGGTTCTAGTTTTCTGTCCAGGCAGAAAACACGTTTGGGCGTCGATAAAGGATGACAGAAAAGGGGAATTTTTTATAACTTCTTGGGCATATATTTGTTAAAAAAAAAAAAAAAAAGTTCCCAACGTGACTGGAGGTGTGAGAAACCCGTTCGATGGTACCAAGTTCAGCTCTGGAAACGCACGGGGGGAACGCGAGTGCGCTTTAAACAGAACCCACAAAGCCTTTTGGACGAGAGTTGGGAAAAGAATCCACCACGAGTCCGTACGCTCTTCACTCCGCCCCCCCGCCACCCCCCTGGAAAAATATTCATCTCAGTTCACCCACCGGCTCGCTGGCTCATGCAGTTTTCCTTTGCCGAGGGCTCAGCAGTTGCATTTTCTTTCACTGGCTTCCCACTTTTATCTGTGGATCAGTGGTTCGAATATCTGCTTGTCTCGTTGTTGGTGTGTTATTGCCTCGGCGGTTCATCCCTGATTCAAACATGGCGGTCCAAGCAGGTCCAAGCAGGTCCAAGCAGGTCCAAGCAGGTCCGGCGTTGGTCTGTCGCAGGTCTGCGTCTCTCAGCTCCCTCTGGAGGGCCGGCAGCACTTCCATCGTTTTTGTTTTTTTTTCTCCCGCGTTTGTTGTCGGAGTTTGTGTGTTTTTTTTGTTTTGTTTATAACAGCACTTCCATATCCGTTTTGTTTCAGCTTCCGGCGGCACGTTTTCTTTTTTTTGTTTTTTTTTGCCGCGGCATAAGCCATACTTTCCTCAGCGACACCTATTTATATCCAAGATAAATTGTGCGAAGAACAAAGTCTCATTTGCAT
>CAAKHG010028954.1:20105-32773 GCA_901007715.1 Dactylopterus volitans
TATCTTCACTGATGATACACAGATTTGATAATGACGGCCCAACTAACTTGTTAATCTTGTTCATTGAACAGATCAACAACTGGACATGCCACAATTAAAAATAAATAAATAAATAAAAATAAAAACTAGGGGCGACACGGTGGTGTGGTGGTTAGCACCGTTGCCTCATAGCAAGAAGGTCGCAGGTTCGACTCTCGGCCTGGGGTCTTTCTATGTGGAGTATGCATGCTCTCCCCGTGTCTGCGTGGGTTCTCTCCGGGTACTCTGGCTTCCTCCCACCTCCAAAAGCATGCTGAGGTTAACTGGCTACTCTAAATTGCCCGTAAGTGTGCGTGAGAGTGTGAGTGGTTGTATGTCTTTCATGTGGCCCTGCGATGAGCTGGCGTCTCGTCCAGGGTGTACCCCGCCGCTCGCCCATTCGACAGCTGGGATCGGCTCCAGCACGGCCGCGACCCGGAATAGCCGGAATAAGCGGAAGACAGTGAATGAATGAAATAAAAACTAAACAAAGATAAAGCTGACATAATGAGTTCCTGAGGAGAACAACAAAAGCAGTGCATTATTGCTTGCATAAAGAGTCGGGAAGTGAGCACAATCACAAGTAGTTACTGTAGATGCATATGACGGATATGAAGAACTGACATACTTTAAACTTGTCAACGGATCAACAAAGACGTATGTTAGACTAATGCAGGGCCTAATTGGTTTCTTCTTTGGGCTCTTCAGTGACCCATGCTACACCCCTTTGAACAAGTTCAGTAAAAATCAGCCTGCATTTGTGTAACCTTGTTGACTGGCAGACAAACAAGTCAGCAGCCTAATATTAACCACTAACTAATCTTTACATAAAATAAAACAAAAGAAAAGAAAGTCATCTTTGATCCCTGACATACATAGGAGACAGGTCAAAACTTTACTACAGCTGATCTGTTCAATCATCATATGGACAAACAAGAACAGTCTGGTAACAATGCACTGACAGACAATGAGAAGCACAGTGGGGTCTGTTTGGGAGCCAGGAAGAAGACAGTGAAGTCATCAGTCTCCATTGCAATCATGGGCTGCCACCTGCAAGTCAATATACTGGAAAAAACACACGCAAGGGTGAACAGCACCACCCTCAGACAGGGCGGGAGATCAGCACAAAAAAGAACGCAATGACAAATTATGAATCAGGGTGATAGTATATCCTATTGGCCTCATGTATTGAATCTATTATTATTATTATTAAATCAATTGAATGGATTGAATGGATGTGTGCTGTAGACAAAAGCTGGCAGCAGAGCAGGCATATTAATGGCCAGACAGTAGAAACCTGTCAGCCTCCTGGCAACGTGAGAGGACACCTGGAGTAACTGAGCCCCCACACTGCTCAACACCCCGCACCCCTCCACCCCTGCCGCCTTTCTCCCCTCTCTCTTCATCTCTCTGTCCCATCCCCCCTCCCACCCTCACTTCATGACTCAACACCAGAGCCTTAATCACCAATGAGTGGGCACTGCCTCCCTGCGTACCCACAAGGCAGAAGGTAAAAATGGCGCTGATACTCTGTTGCCCCCTGCTGGGAATTGTGTTATATTGCATGTCAATGTCTAATCTCTTCTATGGGATTTGTGAAAATAAAATAAAATCCTTGATTATATAAATTGATCATCATATCAGTCACATTAAAAAATCTTGAAAATATTTTTGGGTGAAAGCACTGGCATTGAATATCCAGTTATTTGAATTTTGAGTCTGAATAGGTTTCCATAAAATATTAACTGAAATATAAACAGCCACTGAACAAATCTTGAATGATGGGACGATTCTGGCCTTGGTAACACATGTGGACCAATATCACTCCTCTGAACGATGAGGTGTACGAAACTGTTAATGTAAGACTGATTGTGGGCATCATACTGAATAGCCGTATATGTGAGTGATGGAGAACATGGTATTGAGCCTCAGTAAACACTAAATCTTGGAAATAAGGAGACCAGTATATTCTCAAGACCATGGGTTCAAATAGCCCTGTTTACCATGACCCCTGTCAATAGCAACTACAATTAGCACCTAGTGGCTGCATTCCTCCACGAACCAGTCAAGTTGCATTGTAAATCAAAAGGCCACCATGTATGCAGTGAAGACTGAAATAATCTATTATACAGCTAAAAAAAAGGACTCCTCTTGTCCAAGTAATCAGTCCAAGTAGACATTTGTCACAGAGTTGAAGTAAATCCCTCAAGGTGCTCATAAGACATCACTTTTGATATCACCGGCATGGAGGCACGAAAGAGAGCAGATGTCTGCAAGGGAGGTTGAGACTTGTTGGAACGGAGTTGAGACAGTCATGTCTCATGATATGTCGACCAAGGTGATATAGACTGTCTGACAGAATATCTGAAGACTGTTAAAAATTGAAAGTAAGAAAAAACAAAAACAAACCTGTAGGTCTTGCAGATAGATATTGAGCTCCTCTAATGGCTCAAAGTTAATTGTGTTGATTACAATGTCCTATGATAAATATTCATACAGTGCGATGGAAATAACAAGGTTAACTCATTGCATGCTTTTCTTTCTCTGCGTGATTAATTTCAATTTATTGTTTTTTTTTTTTTTAATTCACGTGTTCTATTATTACTTTGAGAGTATGAAAAATGTCCTCGCCCTATCATTGTTACTGGTGAGAGAACATCCTGAGGTCATGTCCAAGTGAACGGCATAGCTTTTAATTCGGGGACAAAACGGAGGAAGTGAAAAGATGAGACCCAGACCTGAGTCGAGGACTACAGCACTAATTGAAGCTACAACCTGGTGCAGTAATGTGGTTTGTAACCAATTTAAACTGTCATTTATGGCTGTTAAGCCACAAAAAGCGTTTGGGTTGGGTTCTGCGTGTCTACTGTTGTTTGATGGGTTTGAAAATGCTGATTTAGTGTGAAAATTCGCAAAATTTGATATCACGAATCCACCACCAGCACTGACAGAACTAACTGGGCTTCTGTTGTGAAGTGCTTCCCTATTTAAAAGCTTGTAAAAATTAATATTTTGGGGGTTTGATTTGGAGATTTTTGACACAGGATTTCACATATCTCACAATACGCATTGTATCCCTTTAGCTGGTAAGTTCATTATTGCCGATGTGAGAACGCAGTGGAGCCACAGGAAGCTGTTGATGAGTGATGAAATGAAATAGACTGGGGCAGGAAGAAGAAAGACTGGGCTTGAATGACTACAATCATTATCAAATCAAACCAAAAAAAAGACCTAACTATTTATATAGCACTTTTCATGTGTTTGCATTCTAAAATGCAAGACAAAGTGCTTTACAACAGTTAAAAGCAATGCAAAGGAAAGTAAAAACAGAACTCGTCCCTCCCATCTCCATGTATATACACAACTATACACACACACACACACACACGCACACACACACGCACACTCACACACACGCATACGCATACATTCTCACCACTGACAATGGGGAGACTTGGCAAGGCACCAAGGATCAAGGATTTCTAATCACCTTTCCCTCCAAGCAAATTCACTTGATGTCACACTTCAGTTCAATTTTATTAGCAAAAAGAGACAAAAAGGTGCCACAGTAAAAGGCATTCTCATCATAAAGCCCAAAATAAAGAATCCAGAAGGTAATTGAAAGCAGGCAGGAACAGGCTGGTGAGGAGCGCAGGGAACAAAGTAACATGAACAAGGTGCCCGAAATGGAGACAACAAACCGGCAACTCAAAAGGGCAGAATATTAAACACGCAAAAACCCATTGATAACTCCACACAGATGCAACAGAAGAAAAGATAGGAAACCCTAAACAAAGACAGGAAGCAAAGCAAGAGAGACGTGGGGGCAGAACGACAAAATAAAACAAAGTGAAACAAAAAAGTCCAAAACAAAATACAGTCCAAACTACAACAACTGTACCTTCAATTTCTAAAATCATATGTAACATTCCACAAGGGTGGTGCTCTGCAGTTTAGGCCTTGGAACGCCGGTTCTCTTTTTTTCACATTTAAATTCTGAACCAGCATGTTTCCATTTGCAGGAATAACTGGATCCTGCCCTGGCAGTTCTTGAGTGAACATGGAGGGAGACACCAGGTTGCTATGACTGTGGCTTAGCTGTCCCACACGAGCAGATGTGGGCAGCATAAGGGAGGTAGGAGGAGGAACACTTGTGACTGCCACAGGACTTTCTGGGTGATGTCATCTTGGCAATATGGGATACATCACACCTTGTACTTGAGGGCACATCCACATTACTATGTTTTACACTCAGATGATCATTTTAGGACCATTTTAGTTCAAATCTCCATCCATTGTAAACACCTGAAAATGCACGTCATAGAGACTAGACGCTTGACACAAATTGTTGTCATTTGTAGAAACACTTCAGGAAAAACCAATTCTGAAGAAAAGATCAGAGATTTATTCGCATGGGCTGGCAACAAGGTGGAGCCGGTACTTGATGAAGTGGCCATGGCAGCGGAAAACATTGCCTGGGAGTCGATTTATAATACTCAATCAGAGAGCAAACATGGAGCTATGTGTCATCATTTCCAGCGGCGTCTGTTTCCGTCCACAATTTAATGGAACCCCAGAGTCTTCAAAGTAAAACGGGGCCAAGCAGCTTTTCCAAATGTCTGTTTTATAGCCACTGAAGGCCGGGGTAGTCCGGATGCCAGGCATAATTGTAGCAAAGGTTATGGGTTTTGAAAACTAAAACTTAGGAAAGTGGATGCACTCCTAGACCATCCTCCTACCTCCCTTGACTTGTCCATTTTAAGCTTTCATAACCTGAGGTTGACTTGCTAAATGATTAGAAAAAGGCAAACACTTAATAAAAAATACCTGTCACGCAATCGGACGAGCCGCCACTCCACCAGCATGGAGCGAAAAACATGAACATCAGTGTCGTTATTTGTTCCTCTTCCAGTGGAGAAACTGCCCGATACAATTGCAGTATCTGCCTCTCGAGGAACGGTCTCAACCGCACACCTACGTGTAAGACATTCATTTGTTTTATGAGTCTGAATTTTTGCGAGACGCATTCGCAGGCGGAGTGAAAGTGTGATGCTGCGAATCATGTGAGAATTCAGCAGACTTTTGGTGCGGTGGATTGTTTTCACCGTTAATTACAACAGCTGCTAAACAAGTGAGACAGCTTTGAATGTCGCAGGATAAACATGAGATTTTTTTTTTTTTCTTTAAACAAACAGCAAAAATTTCTTGCAGCTATACTGTGTGCGATTCAACAGAGGGGCACGCTGTGAGGTTGTGAGGGGGCGTCGGTGTGCTCACCAGACAAATGAACACGAGGAGGCTTGATAAATCTGGAAGTCAAGGCTGATCAAAACAACAATCAATCAAAGCCCGGCGAGGGAGCTGCGCTGCCACCAGGATGATGATGACAAAGCTCATGAGCGTTTGCAGCCATGTATAGTTGAGCATCTTGCCTTTTCACCGCCGCGCCGGTGAAAGGCAAACTCCTCAAGCATCTATCTGAGTCAGCCCACTGCTTCGAAACCACCTAGTCCCAGTTGCAAAGAAGCCGTTTGCGGCCTTGTTGGACTGGCTACCAGCCCGTTGCCCTGACACCCATAGCAACCCTGCTATTAAGGAAAAAAAAAAAAAGAAAAACGATGGCATTTAACATAATTTGCAAAAAAATATGAATGATGTTGAGTTAAAGAGACACTGTGTTTCTGATGTCAATGTATAGCCAGAGATCGTTGCCTGAGCAGAGGCGGGTCAAGCAAACTGGGCTGGCCTGGACTCGGCAACGAGAGATGGTTGTTCAAGTCTTGTTTGCAGTTGTGACTTTTGTGACATTTGCACCACGCAGGAGACGGGTGATTGAGCTGGTGTTTGCACCGGGGTATGTTACAGTAAAGTCTTCACAACAAGCATTTACATTAAGTGCTTTTATTTTGTCATTTACGAATGGTTAAAGACGGGTTGCATTTCGACCCAAACACGCTTGCATTGTTTTAGGGAAGGATCATGGTTTGGGTTTAAATACACAGTTGTCTCGGCTGTGCATCCAGGACCAGTTAAAACACCATATTTAGAAATGTTGACATGGAACATCAACTTTATTATTTATGAGCAGAAAATGCCAAGGTTTTTTTTTTATTGCCGTGTCGGTTGCCAATAGCGATTAAGTGCTTGGAATGGCTTCACCTCACAGCCAGGCTGGATCTACAGAGGATGCAATATCCCCCTCACTCACCTAACACCCAGACAGGGATGCTGTACATACTGTAGAATTCAGTTAAGCATGCAGTACTATTATCAAAAAAAGAAAAAAAAATCCTCAGTTAACTTCCACAGATTGTCAGGCTACTCAATAAAACAGATGATGAACAGTTTGAGATGACTGAAGAAAAATAAGTGACATTTGAACATTGTTTGAGTAATATTACGACTGTGCAAACGGAATGGATCCACAGAGTAATAAGTCACATGTATTTTAGGATGACCGAAAACATTGTATTCTGACCGGCAGTGGCTCCTCAATAGCGGCGTCCTCGTTTCAAAAATCTTGAGTCCACAAGTGTCGGCAGCATAAATTAAGTATCAGGGGTGTAACGATTCATTTTTAAAATGATTCGATTCATAATGCTTTCCATGGTTCCGATTCTATTCAGGAACGATATTTGGTTCATCTAGAACAATTCAATTCAATTCAATTCAATTCAATTCAAGGGCTAGAAAGCGATTCAGAAACTTTTTTTGTTTTCCCAAAACCTGAACCAGTGTGACTGTGTAATACATACCTGAATGCTCTGCACAGCGCTGGGGAGTTTCTTTCTTGAAAGAGAATAATGGATTAATTATTTTTGGATATAAATAAGTAAACACAACGCTTAATGGCAAAAACATTCACCTTTTGTCAAATCACAAGTTCAGAACCTGCTGATCAAAAGACAAAAAAAAAAAAAGTGATAAACTTGGCAATTGATGGCGTGGTGTTTTGAGCCCGAGTTGAGTTTTGGCCAAATATCCGTCCAGAAATGCTGGTGAGAGCTGAGGGGTTTTTCCCGAGCCAACGTTTACGTTGACGTTACCTTGTGCCGCTTCTGCTGCTGCTGTCGTTTGAAATCCCACCCGCCGCCTTGCTAAGTGGCTGGAAAGGTTTGCGGTGTTGCCGCTGTATTTGATTTGGCCTTTGCAAATTCGACAGACAGCCAGCGACGGGGTCCGGAACATCTCCCTTATTCGCAGAAACCAAAGTGTTTCCACACATTCGACTTCTAATTCGGCTGGAAAATTGAGTGGAATGAAGCGAGTCGAGCGACTTTACGATTCGAAGTGATAAAAATCCAAGTAAACAGACGTTGTCGTGCTTAAATACAATGCGCAAATGCTTAATAATTGATATAATCAATTTAGAAAAATAAATCGATGTAATCGATGAATCTTTACAGAAGCATGGGTTTACCAGAACACAGAAGAATTGCTACAAGTGCCTGAAATGCCTCCTCGGTCTTGAGACCTCAAATTAAAATTTAAAACCTTCTAACCTTCAGCATCACAAAAATACCCAGCGGAGGCTGAGAAAACTGTTTCCACATATAAGGAAGAGAATCGGGCCAGGCGGCCGGCTACATTCATGCAGCAAGCTACCGCCCCAGAGCGTCCTTGAACGCAACGTTTTTAGCCCCATACCGCTTTGCTCGTGCTAAAAAAAACAAAAAAACAAAAAAACAAAAAACAAACACTCAGAGAGGATTCGATTCTGCCAGTAACTAAGGACATGTTAGAGATTTGCTTGGTGAGGATGCTGCCAAAAAAAAACAACAACACTGTATCACTCTTCCATAATTCTGTGAGCTGGTGGGCTGGTGACACGGCTCAGGATGTTTCTGCTCAACTTCTGGAGCAGACGAGAACCAGCAAATACTTGACACTTCAGCTGGATGAGAGCACCGATTTATCTAATGCTGCCAACTGCTTGTGCATGTCAGATTCAGTTTTCCAGGAAAGGTTTTTTTTTTTTTTGGTAAAACACTTGAAAGAAGAAGAACTGGGAGAGGTATTTTCCTAGTTTTGGACCATTACAGTAAAACTAGTGGGCCTGACTGGACGGGATGCATTGGGGGTGTGTTCAGACAGCGCTGCAGCCATAACCTGGACAACCAGCGGTGTGACCGCTCTCACCAAGCAGAGAGCCCTGCACACAGTTGCCACACATTGCATCCTCCACCATGACGCGGTCGTTATGAAACGGGTCGACAACAAGCTTTAGTACCACAGGAGGTAATAAGAATTGTGGATTTCATAAGAGCCCCATGAAATACAAACTTCACTCTGTCGTGTAACGAGATGGGCTCCTGCTCGAGGTGCTGCTGCTTGATTCCAACGTTCTCTGGCTATCACACGGAGCAGTTATGAACAGTGTGTGAGCTGCAGAGGGAGGTTGCAGAGTTCCTCATGTATCTGAAAAGCATAAGCTGGCAGACCAATTTATGGATACACAAACATGTCACATACATGTACATGTCAGACATTTTCCAGCATCAAAATGTACTGAATCAAAGCATGCAAGGGTGTGATTAGAGGCTCTTTGGTTGTCTAACTATTTATCTTGACTGAGAGGACACTGACATACCTTCTCCCTTTTGTAATGATCGCGTGTGCTTGCATCTGGTTTTTCAAAACAACTCATAACAAAGCACATAGCTTATCTACATGTATCAAGTCAATCTGATCTATAGAGCCCATAAACACACATCACATTACCTCAGTGGTCATTACGATCTGCAAGCGACACCCTCTGTCCCGAGACCTTACACCCTTGATTCAAGTCAGCAAAAACTCTGCTAAAAAATCCCTTTTTACAGGGAATTAAAGCAGAAGGAACCTCAGGAGGAGCCACAGAGGAGGATGGCTCACCCAGCACCGACAGACCTGCAGTACATGTCACATATTGAGCTTGGAAAAACTGCTTTTTGTTTGTACGCACCTTATACATAGACTCATCTTCAACAAACACTCGACCTCAATACGATTCCTTCCCCTGGACATGACCCCTCCCTTCCCCCTATGATCTCAAACTACTTCACCTCAGTGTGTACTTGCTTTAATTGAATGTCATATTCAATTAAAGCAGCCAGGGAGTCATTCCCTTGTTTTGTATTAGTCTTTTGTTTTGTGTTCCTGTATGTGAATTCTTGACATCATTCTAAATAAAGGAAAACCTCAATGATCTTCAAGAAATAAATAAAAAGTTACATGAAAAAATAAATAAACGTACAAAAATCACATCAGGAATTTATAGATAACAATCACAGAGTTGCTGATAAAAGCAATGTGTGATCAAAGATGACAGCTGAGTAACTTGAGGTGTTGTCATCATGCGACTCCGCCACCGTACGACTTCCTCGCCACTGTGGTGACCTGCAAGAAGGCAGGTCACATAGTGTTTCACACATTTATTGACAACTACATGGTGTTTATGAGGAATGTAAAATATAGATGAGCGTTTGAAGACGAACTTGTCCAGATGCGACATCAAAATGTAGCTAGTTTGGAGGGAGGAGATCATCTGCAGGTGATGGTCCAACAAAGAAGGGCCTAAATACGGCCGACGAGAAGACTAGAGGGACGCACACATGCTTTTCCGCTGTTCTTATCATTCTCTTCCAGGTTGTTGAAAAGTTTATTGTTGTGTGTGAACCAGCTCTGAAACAAATTTTAGTAAATAATAGTTTTATGATAGAATAAGCATCAGGCTGTACAGTGTCAGTGGAATGATAGGAGATTTGAAACACCAAGATGATTTTATTGATAAACATAAAAAAATATATATTCAGAAGTTGCGCTCGTCACATTTGAATTATATTGTCAGTGGGTTTGTTGAAGCTAATGCTATTGGTCGACCTTGACATGGAAAAAATTCCACACTCTAGACAAAGTCCTTGTTTATTCGGAGGTTATCTTCTAGCAGTGTTTCTCAATTCTGGTCCTCCACTCTACATGTTTTAGGCGTCTCCCTGGTTAAACCAGTTTTATTATACTTTTATACAATTTTATATAATTTTGACCCTTCTGGGGTCGACACACCATGCACAGAGAGAACACCCACCAGTGGGCAGCCATGTTACAGTGCCCGGAAAGAAATTATGGGGTTAGGTGCCTTGCTTAAGGGCACTTCAGCCATTTCTTTTTTTCTTTTTTTTTGTTGCTATTTTGAGTGTTGTTCCTCACTCCTAGTGATCTCATGATCTCTCTGTGACTCGTGCACAGTATTAGTGAGGACACTTGGTATCACACCAACTACCAGTGTATTTAAATAAATCGGAAAGCTCTCTATTTCTGTTTACTGAGCTGAATTAACGTGTGCTTAATTCGGGTAAATTAAGGTATTATTGATTTTTCCAAACTAAATAAAATGAAATGTTTACACCATGCTTTTTTTTCCTGAAATGTGATTTAAGTCATAGACTCCTGACTGAATCCATGCTGGATCTTATTCTGATATTTGGAAAAGGAGGCAACGAAAACAAAAAGCGTTGGTGTCACTGCATGCAGTTAACCAAGTCCTGTTACTGTAGCAGCTACTTGAAAATGTCCATGTATACTGTTGTCCTCTGTCTTTGGGTCCCTGTCTGATTAAGATATTCGGTTATTCCAAGTTCTTTAAGTCTGAGCTCCTCCTGTAAATTTCTTCTTGTTAATTGTGTTATTTTGAGTGGCTTTTGGCACTTTAGCTAGCTCTCCGTCAACACTGTAAAAGTTAGCTATTCTCCACCTGCTGACCTGAGATCTGAGATCCATGTCAGTGTGCTTCTCAATGGCCACTCGCTCCCTCCTACTCGTAGGTACTCGTAGATCATTTTAAATTTACATTTTATTGCAAATAAAACATCTCACTTGCTATTTGCATTGCTCATTAAAAACAACGTTCCGTTTTTAAAGTCTTATTCAGTGAAGGCTATCTGTGGCCAGAGGGTTGTGGGGAGTGGTGAGGCGGCACCCCAGCGCCGTCTATTGATTGGCCACCTCTGATGGTGCCTGTGGGAGCGGCTGCTGTGGAGATGCTGCCTCGCATCCATGGTCCCCCTCCCCTGGCTCAGGTTGCTAAGTTTCTATCACCTATCAGTTTCATCATCATCTGCAGCAGCAACGAACGACATCAGATTCTGTGAATCAGTGTGTTCAACCTGCTTATCATGGGGAAAGTGTGATGTGGGAAAGGCAGGTGAATGTACATTCAGCTGCAATGTTTGAGTCATACTGTGTGTTATCTTCTTAACGAGAGTCTAACACACATATCTGAATTGTGCTCACATGCTGGCAGCATGCCAGATAGTCTGGTTTCCTCTGATTATTGCAGTGACCAGTTCCTCATGCGACATCAGTCTTCTTCAAGCTCCGCCTGCGGCTGGGACATTCTTCAGATGCGCAGCGACTCTTTATTTGACATGAGCTTCGATGTTTTTATTCATTTATTCATTCATTCATTCTGCTTTTGCACAGGTCTCAGAGCCTGCTGCATTACTAATTATTGACTACAATTACTTTGTGTCTCTTACTGATTTCAGAGGACAAACCGAACCACCGAATAAAACGTTATTTCTGGCCTCCGTTTCCATTACCCTGCTGGAGAGCCCTCGTTAGTCAGTTACGCACCGCTAATGAGCCCATTCAGTAGCCACATGAAGCCTGTCAACTGATTTTAACAGGAACTGGCGCAACATAGCAAGTTAGCGCCAAGCTAATAACTTCAGAGGAAACAAGGGATCTACTGAGATCCTCCGACCTGCATAAACATGGACTGACCTCAATTCTTCATCACCAGCAAAAGTGGTTTAACTGGAGCTAACCAACAAACTCTTCCCCTTTCATGAACTGGCAGCTGAGCAACACATATTATAGCATAATTGGATAAACGGCTAAATGCAGGACGTCTTGGTAACGACATGTGTGGTTCAAATCTTACCGATTGCTGAGGCGGTTATTTCAAATGATGAGTCGATGTTAGTTGTTTCACACAGACTCGGATTCTCTGCTTGTTAAGGGATCATTAACATCTCTACCAATCCCATATTCATCTCTGAATCGGTTTCATCATAAACATGCGCTAGGAGCAGCTCAACTCTCCCGCATATATACACGTCTCCATGGCCTGACTGCTTTTGCCTCTGCCAAACACAAGCACACACGAGGCGGAACAAAGGACATTCCTTCTGGCGCGCAACCGACATGCACACACGCACAACAAACACACACACACACACACACACACACACACACACGCAAACATCATCTCTCTAACTCACATCATATCTAGCACACGCGTCCACACACCCACAGTCTTTTGTGTTTAGTTGGGTAACCTAGTTAGATTGATATACTGTATTTTTTACTGTATGATTAATTTTGGTGTGAATAAATGATCTGAATATACCGCACATGCTGGTGTATCTAATGTTATAATGCCAACCTCTCCTTGCTTGAGACTGATACGGGACTATATCATTTGATTGGCTTTTATTTCTTTGTGTAAAAAGGCTGGTACCAGGAGAAATGTTAAGATCAATAACCTCCAAGTCCCAGCATTTGTCTAAAATAACCACATTGAGTCAGACTGCTCATTTCACTCTCATGATTAAGATGTAATGTTAAGAAGTTATTTATTTATTTTTTTTAATTCTCGCATGAAAGCA
>CAAKHG010028955.1:7249-26571 GCA_901007715.1 Dactylopterus volitans
GGCCCCTTCCCCCCCCCCCCCCCCCCCCCCGTGACCCCCCTTCTCCCCGCTCCCTCGCCCCTCCTCTCTCTGTTGATATTATAATCAAAAGAGCAGCCAACACAATACCTTTGGACATGAGAGGGGCCTGCAGATTCAGTAGTACCGCGGCGGCAGACAGCCAGCCATAACAACATCAAACAGCCTCCAGCCTGCAGCGTTTACACACGGCCGAGGAACCTGGAACACAATTATGATTGCTTTTTTTTTTCTCCCCCCCCCCTTTCTTTTTTCCCCTCTTAGATAAGAATGCAGACAAGCTGGAGGGTTATTGCAACCAATATGCTCAGGTATAAAAACGAGAGCGCAGCGGGCACGAGTGAGAGCGAAGGCGGCGGTCCTTCTAGGTCACATGAGGTTTGTGGCGCGCCTCAGATCTGAATGCGAGATTTTGACTCGCAGGAATGAGGCGGGAGGGGAGGGGGTGGGGGACCCTAAAAATGGGCGAACGTTCCGGCACGCGGGCGCACCCGGAGCGTCAGGGAAACGCCGCTTCCGTCGCCGCTTTTGCCTTTCACCGTCCCGTGAGGAGAAGCGGAGGGAAAGTTTAGAGGCTGCCGCGGAGCGCCCCCCGGTGGTCGCGCCGCAGACGCGCAGGGCCTCGCCCCGGCACACGGGCAAACGTCCAGAGAGGACGTCTTTAATGTGCTTGAGAACACGTTATGTGAGGCTCTCGCGTTTTTAAATTCAACCCGCACCAAGAAAATGACAAGACTGCTGATATGAAGCCATATTTCACTTTCATGTTCTATTTTTACCGCTCCTGAATGTCTGCTTCCTGTTCTACAAGTTTGCCGTTATACATAGATATTTTTGCCGTTATATATATATCTATAGATATATAGATATAGATATATATATATATATAAAACCTCTCACCAGTGCACTGAAGCGCTCGGATTGGTGCGCCGGTCGGGAGCAGGCCGGTGCCCCGCCGTCGTCAAAGACAGCTCGGTCGGTTCCATGACAGTTCTTGGAGGATGCGGCGTCGGCTGTTTCTATATTGGAACCCTTTAACGCTCGCTTAGTCGCAGCCCCGCTAGCCTCCTGTTTTTTTGTTGTTGTTTTTTTTTAAACCGCGGCGCAATGCGTTTAATGATCAGCCGATATATTTACCAGGGCAAACATAAGTGCACATCTGATTCGCAACATCCACCCGCGTCACCCGGGTTAGTCACTCCTGGAATCGCTTCTCTGCGAGTTTCTCGTGTCGACTCAAACAAATTGCCCCTCTGCCGCCGCGGCGGCGGCGCCGCTTCTGGAGACGGGTGTAATTGAATGAGCCGTATGAAGGTTTTCCGCCTCGCCAGCTGAGGTGAGAGCACATCAGATGCGCGAGCGGCGTCTATCTACGTAGTTCCACGCTCCGGCTGGCAACGCCGAGCCTATTTTCAGTCATGGAGGAGGAATTCCCTTTTTTTGTGCCTCTGCGCCGAGGCTGATTGGTGAAGGATGAACAAAAGTTTTTTTTTTTTTTTTAAAAGTCGAGAAAACTCTCGTTGACCTCTGAACGCGTCATGCCTTAATTGGCCATGAAAAGCTCGGCTTTCATGTCAGTGGATTGGTTTCACTGTGCTTCCTTTGTATGCCAGTTCATTTATCTATTTATTTTTTATTTCACAGCTGGCGTGGTGTAACCCGAAAACACATCGATCCCATTGGGCACAAAATGATGACCACTGCATGTTTCCACATACAATATAACAGCAGCAGCCCTGCAGTGATTTCTCCCCTCAACAGGAGTTTTATTGTGTTTGAGAGGTGTTGACATATTTGAATGATTGTTTTCGGGTTCTACTCAGTATCCCTAGTATTTCGGTCGACCCACTCAGGGTGCCAAAAGCAGGGCTGTTGCATTATATTCATTATATTCTAAACGTGCAAACGTGGTCATAATGTTGTGCTTGATCAGTGTAACACGAAGCAAGTAAAGTGTGACACCTTATGCATAAAATCAAAACAAAAAGTCCTGTTTCCTGTTTGTCGTGGTGACCTTTATGAACTCCAAATGTGACACGTCTTATGGTCATTATATCATACCTGCTATTGTGAAGAGTAGCTGGGGTGGACAGTTTTGGTTTTGGTCGTTTTGCTTGTGAGGGCTGGTGGGCTTCAATTTAGCGCGAAACATTCTTCATTTTCATTACAGCATTATATTTTTAACAACAGAATTGACCTGCATACAACAAAAATTGATTCGGTAAATACTTTGACCCGGACACGTGCCGGTTCGATATTCAAATTAATTCATTAACACTCAAAAAAAGAGTTGGAAGAAGAAGGCGTGTTTAATCCGGCCCCTGTTTCTCATTCATAACTTAACACAGAGTTTAAATACGTCCTCCTGTCTTAACATTAAACCAGAACATTGAACAAAAAGGCCTATACCAGATAATTATAAGATTTATCCTCAGTATTTCCATTATTTAACCAAAATGTGTGTGAAAATAGGAACAATGTCCATTCATGGTGATATCACCACGGGTGACAGTTAACCATTAACTTACATTATTAATAATACATACCAGCAATGGTAGGAAAACTACAGTACCAGAAAGGTAATGGGCAATACACACCAACTTAGTGAGGAGCAACAACAAGCACACATCAACATTTTAAGACAGAAAATGGATTCAATATAGAATTAAGACCCGCTCTCTTTACACTTTGACCATAGAATATGTTAAAATAGCAATTGAAATGTGTGGGTATTTTGACATTTCTTGCGTTGGATATCCAGACTGTTCCAGAGATTCACACCACATGCAGACATTAAAAAAAAACAACCTTCACGAGTAAAACCTTTTTCAATGATTCATGTGCATAGATAGATAGATAGATGTACTTAATCTATCCCAGACTGGGGAAATGCTTGAATCACAAGCTCATGTACAGTATATAGGACTATTTTGATCATTTTTACTCCTTCTCTTGCTAATCTGTATGCTTATACTCTTGCATGGAGCATCTGTAATGAAAGCGATTGTCCTCGGGAATCAATAAAATAAAGGAAAACGCTTTACATCACAAATATAGAACGCAAAATATATACCATATACATACATGCAAGGTATCTGTACATAGTAACTGTACATAGTGTATATATATATATATATATACACACACACTATGTACAGTACATACATGTACATATATATGCAAGAGTGTAAAATACAATAAAATACAATATGTATGCGCAATATGAGTAAAGATGTACAGAAGTGGCAGCACTGAAAGGCAATATAAATAATGGATGGACATTGCATGTGCGGTGGTAAACAGGACCAGGACCATCACTGCGCCCATTACAGGGGTAGAGCGGGGTTTTTGAGAGGCCTTCAGAACAGCGAAAGCCAAACAAAAGCTTTAAAACGGGAATCCATATCGCGGGGAAAACGTGTTCGGGACAGGCCCCAGCGAGGATCGAACTCGCGACCCCTGGTTTACAAGACCAGTGCTCTAACCACTGAGCTATGGAGCCCATCTTGTCCGGAGACGTGCGGCGGCGCGGCCTTAAAGACACAGTAGCACCGCGGCGCTCCCGCGGCGGCGTCGACGCTCGGCGTGTGGTGAACTCACTTCGCTTCGCTGGGGACGACCGGCGACATCATGACCGTCCTCGGTGTCTTCCTGAGCGGCTGCGCTCACGCACTGGCGCTCCTGCTCGCTCTGGTTTGCGTGGCCTTTCTCGCGTACTGCGCGTACCTCAAACACGTGCACATGAAGTACGACCACATACCT
Source organism: Dactylopterus volitans (assembly GCA_901007715.1). Classification (NCBI taxonomy): domain Eukaryota; kingdom Metazoa; phylum Chordata; class Actinopteri; order Syngnathiformes; family Dactylopteridae; genus Dactylopterus; species Dactylopterus volitans. Next base: position 11,030 of record CAAKHG010028955.1, read on the forward strand.
GGACCGCCGAGGGACAGGTAGGACGCTAGCGGCTACCTTTGCTAGCGGCAGTTCGAGTTTCGCCGTAACACTTTTTTTTTTGTGTGACCCTAACAGCTTCGTTTTCGGACATTTGCCCACGGTTTGGAGGATTCTGAGAGACGGCGGCGTGGTACACGACACGTTTCTGGAATGGTATCTGCGCCCCTTTTTGCTGTTGTCCCCACGCTGCAGGTGCGCGCAACTTAACTTTGCGCGGTTCTCGTCGGCAGGGCGCGGAGGTACGGGGACGCCTACCGGCTGAACGCGCTGCACTTCGTGTCGATAGGCACGACCTGTCCAGAGACGACCAAGGTGAACGTGACGCAAGCGCCGCGAAGTGTGACGTGCTTGTACGCAGCTTTTTCGACGTCGGTAACTCGTCTGCGAGACGCTGCTAGCGCGCAAGCAGTCAGCTGCGGTGTTTTTTTTTTTGTTTTTTTTACGTCAACCCGCCAACGCTGTGCGAGGACACGGCTGGGGACCGTCTGCAAAGTGCATCACCGAGAAAAGAAAAGAAAAAGAAACTGCTTCAAAAACTAACCGAATATCTTAAGTGCTGTGCAGTGTAGTCTCAGCAAACACACTCCAAACATCGGTGATCTCCTGCTGGTCAAGCTACAACACTTAATTCGAAAAAATGTATGCTTTACCATAATTTTAGGATAATACTAATGCGTTCATGTATCAATAATCTCAATATTTAATAACTCCAAAATTATGCACTGTTTTCGTCAATATCTTGGTAGTTAGGTTTATTTTAATTTTTAAAAAAAAAATCTTTTGTATTTGTTTTATATCTCTATTTAGTCCATTTACTGGGTGCACTGTATGCGTGAGCGTACTTGTATGCAGTCAGCAATGTGAATTTCCCAATTGTGAGATAAATAAAGGCATATACCATATCATATCTTAGCTCATCTTACTGATAAATCTTTGTTTTAAAATAACCCTAAAGTTCTAGTTTTCGTTTTGCACCTCGTAGACGGTCCCTACACACCAGGGTTGCCTGTCTGCTTTACCTACACCGATCAGCCATGACATTAAAGCCACTGCGTGTTTAACACAGTATATAATGCAACAACAGCCCGTCCTCGTCTCTGTCCGCAACAGCCCTGGTGTGGCCTCGGTGTGGTTAAGGTGACAAAATACTAGGGACACCTCTCAGTATATCCCAGTACAGTTCAAGCTTTAAAATATGTCAACACCTCTCTCAAACAAATTCAATAACAATCCAACGTAAACCTTCTCCTGACGGGAGACTTTACATTCTATGGTAAACGTGCAGTGGTCATAATGTTATGGCTGATTGGTACAGCCACGGGCAGCTTCTGTGCTGCTGGTTTAGATGAAAATCTGGTTGTAGCTTATTGGTTGGAGGCATGCATGGTTTGTATTTTAACTATGTATCGTTAATATTTTACCGAGTGAGTTAGAATCTGGGGACAGATGTCCAAACCTTACCAAACAGGTAAACACCCCTCTGTTTACGCAATAAATGTTTAGTGTTGTGATCATGAGCATTGTGTAAAAGTATTCAGATGATACCTGCTTTCATTTTAGTCTTTACACCTCACTATGGCCATGCAGAGTCTCAATTGTTATTTCTGGAGAAAACATGTTGGAAAGTATTGCTGCACTGAGTTAACCTCGCTTTTTCTGTGTTCATCGTTTGGCGGTTCTGGTTTCAGCAAGTCCTGATGTCACCCAAGTACACCAAAGCCAAATTTATCTACAAGCGACTCTTCAATCTGTTTGGTCAAAGGTAATTCATCTGTTTGGCTGCACTCTTTGTACTGTTTACTAGTCAACGATGCAGATAGCACATATTCACACCAGCCCCGGAAGGTTCCAGTGCAAAGAACATGAAGAAATGAAACTTGTGATATCATCAGTACGGTGAAATTGGACGCCTTAATGTTTTTGTTCCACATTTTTGTTCAAGGTTTTTTGGCAATGGCCTGGTAACGGCACGGGATCATGAGCAGTGGTACAAACAACGACGCATCATGGACCCCGCCTTCAGCAGCTTGTGAGTTATTTACATCCAGTGGTACAGGATCCTATGCAGTGGTAGAGGATCCATATGCAGTAATAGAGCACCCACATGCAGTAGTGGAGCACCCACATGCAGTAGTGTGCAGTAGTACAGGAGCCACATGCAGTTGTCTAGGACCCACATGCAGTAGAATGCAGTAGTAGAGAACCTGTATGCGGTAGTAGAGGACCCATATGCAGTAGTAGAAGATCTGCATGCAGTTGTAGAAGACCCGTATATAGTAGTGCGCAGTAGCAGAGGACCCACATACTATAGTATGCAGTAGTAGAGCACTCGTAAGTAAGCACCCGATGCAGTCGTGGTAGAACGTTATGCAGTAGTAGAGGACTGTTGTGCAGAAGTAGAGGACCCATATGCAGTAATAGAGCACCCAAATGCAGTCGTAGAGCACCGACATGCAGTAGTGTGCAGTAGTACAGGACCCACATGCAGTAGAATGCGGTAGTAGAGAACCTGTATGCAGTAGTAGCGGACCCATATGCAGTTGTAGAAGACCCGTATGTAGTAGTGTGCAGTAGGAGAGGCCCCACAAACTATAGTATGCAGTAGTAGAGCACTCGTAGGTAAGCACCTGATGCAGTAGTGGTAGAACGTTATGCGGTAGTAGAGGACTGTTGTGCAGTAGTAGAGGACCCATATGCAGTAGTAAAGGACTATGGGCAGTCATAGAAATTTGTGATTTTTCAGTTTTAATTAAAAAAGACGGTGCCGTATCTGTTATAACTGGCTTTGCTTTAAGACATCATGTTTGCTGACGCTGTATTTTTCCACCGAACCTAAATCCATTTGGTACTTTTCTCCTGGTATCATGTTACACAGTCTATGTCCTTGTATGATCTCGACCTATCGGGGTCGCATGACTAGCCAGAACCGGTTTGCATAACAGGGACGGATAGGTCTGTCGCATTAGATACACACCTGTCTGTCAGACAGCATCTATTGGACATTGTTTACCTCCCTCGAGGAACAAAGCGTGGCTAGCGGCTGGCCTGTCCACCTCGCTGCTAACTGGCCAATTATGGACATGGCGTATTTTGGCCGTGACGTTCAATGGTCTGATAATTTTCCAGGTACCTGAGAGGCCTAACGGGCACCTTCAACGAGAGGGCCGAGAAGCTGATGGAAAAACTTGTAGAACTGGCTGACAGCAAATCAGAGGCCAACATGCTCCACCTTGCCAACTGTGTCACACTAGATGTTATCGCCAAGGTATTGTGTCATAGTTTGCCTGACGGGTTTCTCTTCACTAATCCAACGCAATATTTGTTTACCTCCAAATTCCATCATATGAAACTTGAACTGTTTGTTCTCTCTCTTGCATGTTCTCCTCATAATTTTCAGGTCGCATTTGCTGTTGATTTAGACCTGTTGAGGAAAAGTTCGCCTTTCCCCAGAGCCATCGAGACATGTCTGAAAGGGATGGTCTACTGTGTGCGAGACGCTTTTTTCCAGGTGCGACTTCACTGCTGGTCAACCTCGAGTTTTTTTTGGGACGCGAAGCCGATTAAACGGTGTCGTGGGCATGTCAAAAATCTTTCCAGTTCCATCCGAAGAACAGACCGTTCATCGAGGAGGTGCGGGAAGCCTGCCGCCTGCTGCGGGTGACTGGAGCTCAGTGGATCCGAGACAGGAAGACCGCCATGGAAAATGGCGAAGACGTCCCCAGGGACATCCTCACGCAGATCATCAAAACCGCCGGCCAAGGTCTCAGCTCATATTCAGTCAGACAGGAGCAAAGTTTAAACCGCCTCGTTCAGATAACAGCTTTGACCCTCGTGTAAAGATGTGCATCATTAACACAGCTGAGGGTGCATGACTAAGATTGTTTAATTAAGCTACGGTCACCCCGTTTGGTGTGATAATTATACCTTTGTACCTCAAATGGCGATATGGAGCATTCCTGGTACCTCCAGGCAAACCTCACGACTCGACTCTGCCTCACGGGGCTACGAGGCGATCGCAGATTTCGTTTTGGGTCACCACGCGAACACTCGCAACGTTTAAAACCGCGTTTGCGATGATCCGCGATGGCAATAAACAGATCCGGCATTAACTTTTATTATGGCAGCAAGAAACAATGAGGCGCGTCGGGAGGAAGGTTTTCGCTTGCCAGCGTATCTGCGAAAAAGAAGTTCTCCTACCCGCTTCCTCCAGTGATTCTGTGATTTTGGTTTTGGCTCCGTTGTGCAGTGTTGGTATCACCGTTTCTATAAAAAAACAACAAAAACCTTACATATACATCAACATCAACATAGAGCGGAGGCCCTAGTTTGTAGTGAGTAAACAGAGGTTCAAATCCCTGATGGCGTCAAAATGTTTCAGTCAACCTTGTGATTAATTTCGCCTTCTCTGAGCTTTCCTCGCACTCGTTCCGCCGTTCTCTGGTTGGCAGCAGCTGCAACCGGCTTGTTTTTGCCCTCCGACACCCGGGGGAGGCCTGTAAAGTGGTTTCTCATATATGCGGTGAAAACACACCTTGCTTTACAGCGTGGCTCATTTACGGGTCCTTTTCTCCTTCTACTGCGTAAAAGCCAAAGTGTGTCCTTTACAATGGCTTTTGACCCAGAGGGCGGCGGTCGGGTTGCGGCCATTTTCAGCCTGGCTTAGAACACGAACATAATACCCCTACTCTCTGCTGCCCTCTACTGGTTCGGGGTGTGGCACATGAGGCGTTCGCTGGCTTGAAGACATACAAATTGTACCTTTAACCTCCAAGTTTAGCCAGCTACTAGCTTAGCAGTACACACAGTAGAAATGGTACATAAAGAGAAAAGGTGTCTGCATGAGTAAAACCAGCTCAGTCAAACTGCAGCCCAGTGTGGACGTTTTTATAACCCTGGATTGCAGTATCAGTTCACTTGCTCACTCTTTTTTTTTTGAATTTCAGAGGAAAACATGAGTAAAGAAGATGAAGATATGATGCTGGACAATTTTGTGACATTCTTCATTGCTGGTGAGACTCTGATCTGCTGTTGGAGATACAGTCCACCCACCGTCTTTATTTATGATCCACACTCCTTTCCTTGAACAATCACTTGTAACTATGTAGGCACAGTTGCTACAGCTACAGTAGACATATTCATCTAACTGTCTGGACCCTGAAATAGGGCTCTATTTTGCAGGGATGTTACATGGACTTATTTTGTTTGTGCTTTTAAGCCACATATTTTGGATGCTATTCAAATAATGTGATATAAGAAATAAGTATCCCTTTAAATGCGTGAATTTGAGTTCCATGTATGGATCCTACGTTTCCTAAAGTACACCTTGTTTTTTTTGTTTTGTTTTGTTTTTTTTGGATCGCCCGCCCGTCCCATTTTTGTAAACACAACATCTCAACACACAAATGTCAATGTATCTATGACATCACAAAAGTCAGAAGTCACACGCTGATTATTATAACGTTTTAGACAAATGTCTCAAAGGCTGAAAAGAAGGAGTGATGAGATTTTTTTTTTGTTCTTTACACTTTACTCATTGAACATAATCCATTCAAAGACTTCACTACATACTGTATGTTACAGGAAATTGATGTAATCTGCAATTTAGGGATTTTTCCCCCCCACTTTTGGCATAAAAAGCAAAACGTAATGTGTAAACATCAAGTGCCCCACAATTTAGTTTTTTTCTTTTTCTTTTTAAGTGCACTTGTGCTTTATCGGAAGGTAAAGTTTGGATTAAATTTGCCATTTGTAACCTTTCAGGGCAAGAAACGACAGCTAATCAACTGGCTTTTTGCATCATGGAACTGGGAAGACATCCTGACATCCTGGAGAAGTAAGAGCCAACATCCTGGTTCTGGACCCATATCAGGCCAAAGAGCCGGTGCGCTGAAACCGCGTGATTCACTGTTACGTAGCAAAGATTTCTTGTGTTGTGTGTATTTCTCAGACTGAAGAAGGAGGTGGATGACGTCATCGGGATGAAACAGGACATAAGCTACGACGATCTTGGGAAGCTAGTCTACCTCACACAGGTACATGTTACGTTGCTGGGTAGATTATGGTTGATCATAATAACTGATTTGTTCTTAGTTACGGATGTTGGAACTATCCCATGAGGTGTTCTTATGCGGGGCTCCATCCCGTCCGTCACAGCACTGTTGACTAGACTGAGCTGTTAATGAACTAGCTTTAATTACAAATAGTTTAAGAAGCTTAAAAAAAACTACAACATGGTTCATCCTGTAATCAATAAAGAGGAAGAGTGATGGCTGGCTCCTCCTTTCAGTTACACATTGCGTATATAAATGACAGAGAACACAAGGCCAAAGGAAAACAGGTGGAAATAGAAAATTCAGGATGCAGGTAGTTTAGCTGGTGCAGCGGACCTTGGATATTTGGGGATGTTCAGAACAACGGGCCTGGTTCCACTCTCTCAGTCTCATGCGCAGTCTGAACTTCACCTGTGACCTTCTGCACTGCACCCGTACCTTTACAATCCAATGCATGCTTTTGCAGAGCGGGGCCTAGCTAACAAAGACTGCGTGCTACGTCAGACTGCATACTATAAGTAGGCAATATGAGAGCAGGAGGCAGGCCGATCATTTATGATAATTGCATCACGGGCCTATGAAAGCATAGATTTTGTCCCCTGGAAAGAAATAGGCTAAGGAAGGGACGTCAGATTTTAAGCTCAGATTCTTTATGGCAAAAAAAAGTGTTTATTAGAGGGGCTTCTCTCAGTAATGGGGCGCTATGATAAGGGGCATCTATGACCTCTCTCCAGGTGCTGAAAGAGACTCTCAGGATGTACCCAACAGCTCCGGGAACATCCCGCGACGTGCTTGAGGATATTGTCATCGACGGGATCCACATACCCGGCGGCGTCACCATGTTTGTAAGCCACTCACTTTTGAATGTGTTTGGACCTGTAAATAAGAGTTTGCATGTCAGAACCCAAAATGTGTTAGATTGTTTCTATGATATATGCATGAGATCCTATCCTATTTTAGTGGTACTTAAAACGCCAGTTTTGTTTGGAATACAACAAAGTGTAATGTGCATAATTACCTAGTAAATTAATCTGTAATCCAGTTTAGCTCCTACGTGTCTGGGAGGATGGACAAGTTCTTCAAGGACCCGCTAGTATTTGATCCAGATAGATTTCATCCAGATGCTCCCAAGTAAGTAACAGCCAACAATTTTCAACAAACCAAAAATATTTATTCATCCTCACATTGCAGCGCGTTAACATAAGCAGGAAAATGGACCGCATAAACAGAAGTTGTCTCTTGTGTGTTTTGCAAGGCCTTACTACTGCTACTACCCGTTTGCCCTCGGCCCACGCGCTTGCCTGGGAAAAAACTTTGCTCAGGTGGGTGTCAACATCACATCCACAAACAATCACCATACACACGCGCACACACACACACAACAGAATACACACTTTGGGAATAACGCCAACGGTTTTTGTGGCGTTGACAGATGGAGGCCAAAGTGGTGATGGCTAAACTGATCCAGAGGTTTGACTTCGCCCTGAGTCCAGGACAGAGCTTCGGCATCCTGGACACCGGCACCCTCAAGCCCAAGAGCGGGGTGGTGTGTTCCGTCACACACAGGAAGCACGCGAAATAAAAACACAAGTGAGGAAGTGTCATTGCGTTTCCTTACAGCAGCTAATGTTCCACGATTGTAAAGAAAGGATGTTTCTAAGCAAAGAAAATGAAGAAACATAGCCAGTTTCGTAAGGCTACATGATTACGAGCACATGCTTCAGCTCTCTGTAACTTCTTGCACATGCCTGTGGATGTTTTATGCCTACAATCACTGATACTAGAATAAAAATTGCAGAACTTTGCTTTTTTGTTTTTGTGTGTGTGTGTGTGCCATTAGTTACAGTGTACAGGAGGGGGCGCTGTGGCTTTGCCAAAAAAAATAAACAACTACCATAAAATCGGAAAATAAAGTAATAATATAAACGTATTAGCGTTTTACATGGTCTTAGTTATCTTGGGGGAAAAAAATTGCTGAAAGTGTGTTTAAAGTGGAACTAACACTCGTAACGGCTCACCGGAAGTGCCCCCCCCCACCGTCTCCGGGCTGATTGCTGAAGTGTGTTTGTTATTTCGCCGCGGACTCGCTTAACGGACGCGTTCAATTAAAGGCCAAGAATGACCGTCGTCGGCGCCCTCTCGAACCTGGCCGCCTGCGCGCTCGCCTCGCTGCTGCTTCTGGCTTCCGCGGCTCTGCTCGCCTACTGCCTGTACGTGAAGTACGTGCACATGAAGTACGACCACATACCTGGACCGCCGCGAGACAGGTGAACTCAGACCCGGCGCCCGTGTCGCCGCGATGCTAACCTGTGATGCTAACCCGCTCCTTTGGCTAACTTGGCTAAACTTAAGTAAAACTACACTTTATTTGCCTCCCCGCAGTTTCCTCCTCGGACATTCGCCGACGTTTAAGAGGGTGATGAAGAACGGCGGGCTTGTGCATGACAAATTTCTGGAATGGTAATATTCATAAATTTTACGTATTTATAATAAGTATTCCAAGATTAAGACAAAATGGGAATAAAACATGTCTCAAATGCTGTTCCCTGAGTTACGAGATGATTCAGACTTAATGATTATCTTCTTCAAGTTAGACACATTTTTTGTTTGTTTTTTTCCTGTTGTTATTATGTCCCAACGTAAACGAGCAACTTCGTGTGTCCCTCACAGGGCTGAGACCTATGGGCCAGTCTACAGGTTAAATATCCTGCATTATGTTTTCCTCAACACCACCTCTCCAGAAGTCGTCAAGGTGAACGCCGCCCTTTTACGTAACCCCTACGAATTTAGCCACCTTTTGCACAGTCATTGCACAATACGCTGTGTCACGATGTGCTGATAGTGCCTGCTCGCCTTGCAGCGCTTACACCTGCACATGGCCACACAGAGCCAGCTTAAAAAATACATATCTATGAGAAAATGTGGTGTAAAGTATCCTAACATGGTTTTTTTCTCTATTATTTGATGGCTCTGATTTCAGGAAATCTTGATGTCTTCAAAGTACCCTAAAGACAAATTTCTCCACAACCGACTGTTCAATCTGTTTGGTCAAAGGTAATTAAGCTGATGATTTGAACTTTTTATGCCGTGGCCCCGGAAGACTGCAGCATAACGGAGAAGACGTGAAACATGCTGAATTCCCAAGCCACTTGTGTCTCGAAGGTTTTTAGGCAATGGCCTGGTCACCGCCAATGATCACGAGCAGTGGTACAAACAGCGCCGCATCATGGACCCGGCCTTCAGCAGCCTGTGAGCTCTTTACATCTTCCAAAGTCAAGCAAAGTGAAGTCAGCCATTTGTAGGCGGCCTTCTGTTTGCGCTGTATGTTCCTGCGGGTGTGTTTGGCCTGTGCTATTCCAGTAATTCCAAAAATGCGCTGATAATTTTCCAGGTACCTGAGAGGCCTAATGGGCACCTTCAATGAGAGGGCCGAGAAACTGATGGATAAACTTGTAGAACTGGCTGACGGCAATTCAGAGGCCAACATGCTCCAGCTCATCAACTGTGTCACACTGGATGTTATCGCCAAGGTATTGCGGCATGGTTTGCCTGACAGGTTCCTCTTCACCAACCCTCTATTTTTATTGATCTTTACAGCTCGGTTTATCTCCAGATTCCATCATATGAAAGTTCTTTCTCTTGGCATGAATGTGTTTTGATCATTTTCAGGTTGCATTCGGTGTTGATTTGGACCTGCTGAAGAACACTTCACCTTTCCCCAAAGCCATCGAGACATGTCTGAAAGGGATGGTTCACAACATCCGGGACACTTTTTTTGCGGTACGACTTCACCGCCGGCCGAGCTTGAGTTTTTATGATTCGAAGCCGATGAACCGCGTTGTGAACACGTTAAAATCTTTCCAGTTCAACCCAAAGAACAGACCGTTCGTCAAGGAGGTGCGGGAGGCCTGCCACCTGCTGCGGGCGACCGGAGCCCAGTGGATCCACGACAGGAAGACCGCCATGGAAAACGGCGACGACGTCCCCAAGGACATCCTCACGCAGATCATCAAAACCGCCGGCAAAGGTCTCGGCTCATATTCAGTCACACAGGAGCAAAGTTTAAACCGCCTCGGTTTGACTTCTAAATTATAGAGTGACATATGTGAAATGGAAGCATCCTCGTATAAACGTGCATCCCTAACGTCAACGAGGGTTCAGCCGCTCGCGGTTTACAGCAAAGATACTGTGTACCAGTTAGTGTCAGTGAGCTAATCCAGCTCAATCCAAGATGGACGTTACAAAGTGTTTGATGAAGTGGATACAACATCAGTTCATTTTCTCACTGTATTTCTCTTTTATTTCAGAGGAAAGAATGACCAGAGAAGATGAGGAGATCATGTTGGACAATTTTGTGACGTTCTTTATTGCTGGTGGGACTTCATTTCCTCATTTTTTTTTTTAAAGGATCGTTGGAGAGAGTTTACTTCACAGTATAATGAGTTATTCCCTATTTTGAGTTTGACGGGTTATTAATATTGCTGAACCACTAACAGCTACACAGGTACAAGTAATGTAATTATTTGTAACTATGTAGATGTGCCCTCACTGGCTACCTTAGTAGGTGCATAGGTGCACCAACTCAACTGCTCCTGAATGCAAATATCTCATCAGCCAGTCAGATGGCAGCAACTCAGTTCATTTAGGCATGCTGAGGTGGTCGTTCCTCAGTGCTGGTCAGAGGCACCATGTTTTTCGACTAGAAACAATAACCTTTATGTAAAAATAAATTGCCTACGTCTCTGTATTGTCTAGATAAGGTACACATTGTTTTCCTTGATAACTTGAACTCTTCCTTTGCATGCAACCTTGGAAATTGCCTATCAGAATGTAAAGATTCAATGTGAATTAAGCTTTTTTTCTCATTTTGTTTATGTGCCTCTCCTTCCTCTCAATTTGAAGGTAATGTTTGGATTGATCTTGTAACATTTTAGGGCAAGAAACGACAGCTAACCAACTGGCTTTTTGCATCATGGAACTGGCAAGACATCCTGACATCCTGGAGAAGTAAGAGCTAATCACCTGTATGCAGACCGTTTGAATTTAAAAAGCGTTAACACCCCCATCTGATATCAAACTAAAGAAAAAAAAATTGCACTTAAAGCGTTTCGTGTTTATGTGACATAGATTCCTGGAGTTTGGTTTTACTTTTCAGGGCGAAGAAGGAGGTGGATGACGTCATCGGGGTGAAGCAGGACATAAGCTATGATGATCTCGGAAAGCTGGTTTACCTCACACAGGTACATGTGATCGGTCGTTTAGGTCGGAATTCACCTATATGATATTTTGTTTTACTCATTCATTCACTTTTTTGAAGAACGGCACCACCTGTAGATGACCAGGATCTTACACATACCTCATCTATATATCCGGTTATTTTTATTTATTTATTTTTGACTAACTGTCCTCAAAACCTCTCTCCAGGTGCTCAAAGAGACTCTGAGGATTTACCCGACAGCCCCAGGGACATCCCGCGATGTGTTCGAGGACATCGTCATCGAGGGTAACCGCATACCCGGCGGGGTCACCTTTATCGTGAGTCACTTAATCTCGAATGCATTTGTACGTCTGAATTGCAATTTGCATGTCAGAAGCCAGTAGGGTCGGGGTTGCTTGTTCATGAATCCACTGCTCCAGGTCACTTCATCCTGCACGCTGATAAATTTGCTGCCGTTTTTCCAGAGCAGATTTTCTTCCCGCGAGATTTCCCCTGATCCCGCGGCATCCACCCATCGTCAGCAGCACATGTTTCAAGCATGCAAAAAATCCAGATCACCTATGACTGGAAAATTACGGACTAATCTCACATTTATCCTTCATTTCAACCCGGTTCACCGCATCTATGCCCAACAGCAATATCTTTGGTAGTTTTCGGTCGGGTTTTAGAAGGTGCCGGGTGACCCGGTTCTAACAGCTGACGCAGGTGGCTGTGCTCCTCTATGGTTGAGTATAAGTATGTGAAACAGCCTGCGAGACATTTTCGATGCAGTCGTGTTTTTTTCAGCTAACGAAAATTCCAACTCATTCCAGCTGATCTGCACAAGTCTTTCATGCTTTTTACATTTTTTTTCTGATTTTGGCTACTGCAATGAACCTGTGTCGACTCTTAGCTAGTACAGAATGCTGCTGCTCGAACTCTAGCTGGTCACAAGAAATATGATTAATTACCCCTGACTTTGCAAATTCATACTGGCTGCGTGTTTTATCTCTTATGGATCATAGAATTTTATTGACCGCTTTTAAAACTTTACACGGCCTTGCTTTGAATTCCATAAATGACTCATTTACTGTGATCTGGGACATAGTTTGTGATCATGGACTGCTTTTTGCAAAGCCCAATGAGACTGGGCCTTTGCTGTTGAAACAAGGCAGCCCACATAATTAGCATCTTTTAAATCTCTCATAACTGTCTTAATCATAAGGCTGTTTCCTCTTTTATCTACAATGTTTTTTTTTTTTTTTATTGTGCTGTTTTATGGGTCCTTCTCTTCTTGCATGAACCACTTTGTGTTAAGAAAAGTGCCATACAACTCTTAATATTAATGATATTTAAACCAAACCCGAGTTTCGTTTAGAACGCTAACAATGTGTACTCTTTATAATTACTTAGTAAATGAATCTGAAATCCAGTTTAGCTCCTACGTGTCCGGGAGGATGAACAAGTTCTTCAAGGACCCGCTAGTATTTGATCCGGATAGATTTCACCCAGATGCTCCCAAGTAAGTAACAGCCAACAATTTTCAACAAAGCATATATATTTATTTATCCTCACATTGCAGCGCGTTAACATAAGCAGGAAAATGGACCGCATAAACAGAAGTTGTCTCTTGTGTGTTTTGCAAGGCCTTACTACTGCTACTACCCGTTTGCCCTCGGCCCCCGTTCTTGCCTGGGACAAACCTTTGCTCAAGTGCGTGGAGACAAGACATCTAGAAATAATTAATACACACACACTTGCAGACGACGCCTACCAGCGGAGTGAATTAACCCTGATGTATTTTGTGGCGTCGACAGATGGAGGCCAAAGTGGTGATGGCTAAACTGATCCAGAGGTTTGACTTCACCCTGAGTCCAGGACAGAGCTTCGGCATCCTGGACACCGGCACTCTCAGGCCCAAGAGCGGGGTGGTGTGTTCCATCACACACAGGAATGACGCTAAATGAATGAGTCAGTAGGAAACGCCAATGATGTCTGTGGTAAAATGTGGTTCCTTTTGACCATTACAAAGAAAAATACTGTCTGCACTAGTGTGTTTTAATTTGGGATAATCTGCTCAAGAAACCCTCACTTCTTCTGCAACGCCATCTTAACGCAGCTGCTGGCCCGTGAAGTTAAACCACTACTAAATGACTAAATATAAATGGAATAAACAGTGTATTCATTTAAATTGTGACGGGTCTTCCTTCTGAACAGTGATGAAATGAGTTGTTAGGTGGCTTTAATAATATTAGAACAGGTTACCGGGAGTGGACAGGAGGAGGCGCTGCAGCTCTGGAAAGAAATCCTCAATGATCCTGTAAATTTGAAAAATGATGTTCGATGCCACCTTATCCCATCAAATCCGATACTGAGTAATATTGAGGCTGGTATCAGCGATACCGATCCTATACTGATACTTTGTGCCAATACACCTTATGTGCCTGGTAAATCAAAAAAAAAAATTCAAATCATAGCTGCCTAAGAATACAAGACAGTAACTTGTTTAATTATTTTAAACTGAACTATACTGAGATAGCGGCCTCATTTACAATATAGCCGGGTGAGAGCTAAAACAACAACAGATGAGCCAAACAGCAGACACAGTCATACAAAGTATGTGAAAATGGTGTTTACGCATTACGCACTTGCCCAGGCGGAAGAACAAGTAACTCCTACCAACCACATGTCATTTAGACAAGATCTCAATAGTTCAGTTACTTTCCCAAGTTCCTGTTAACGATATACATTACCACAAATGACTGGATCATCAAATGCATCGATATTTTCATTTGAGAATCAATTTTAGAGCATACAGATCTGCTGGAAATCGATATTTCAGTATCAGTCCGCACATCGCTACTGCAAAGACCACGCACACAAACTGATCAGCCATAACATTACGACCTCTGCATGTTTGCCATAGAATATAATGCAACAGCCCTGCAATAAATTCTTCCTTCAGATGGGAGTTTTATGCAGATTTTTTTAAATTATTTAATCTGTGTCAGAGAGGTATTGACATTTCAATGATTGTTAACGGGGCTGTAATTTGTGATGCTGTTGAGCTGCACTGGCTAAACTGAGAGGTGTCCCTAACATTTTGGTCACCTTCATGCATACGAGTGGGATGACCAGAAAATAACAGGGACGCCTCTCAGTACAACCCAGCATCACTAATTACAGTCCCAATAACAGTGATTCAAGTGTGTCACCACCGCTTCCAAACACATTCACTAAATGGCTTTTATGGTTGTGGCTGAACTTCAATCTCGCCTTTTAAGCCACTTCCGCTGCGCACCGGAAACGTCCCCGCGGCTGCTGCCGCTATCGCGGGCGACTTGACGATCCTCCGAAGCGAAACGCGCAGTCGAAGGAACTTTCCTCGCCAATATGTCGTTGATTTGGAACCTGGCCGCGTACGGGCTCGCGCCCCTGCTGGTTTTAATTTTTGTGGGTTTTCTGGGCTTTTGTCTGTATATTAAATACCAGCACATGAAGTACGACCACATACCGGGACCACCGAGAGACGGGTAACCCCGGCTGACCCCGCGCCCTCCCGCGGCGTGATGCTAACCGCCTGTTTGGCGAACTTCGGCTAAATCTTGGGCTTGTTTCTCCTTCCCGCAGTTTCATTTTCGGACATTCGCTGACGTTGTCGAGGATCATGAAAAACGACGGGAACCTGCACGACAAATTTGTGGAGTGGTGAGCGAAGGGGTTAATGATTTAAACGCGTTTTTTTTTTCTTTTGACGCGAGATGCGGGTGAGAGGCGCCGCCGCAAACGCTGCTTTTCGGGTACCAGATGTCAGGCAACGCGGTGTGCCGTTAGAGGCTTCTTAAGACAATAAATTAAGACCTTTTTTTGTCGTAATTATGCTACTTAATGTTTGTTCCATGCGGAATGTGCGAATGTAACCATGTGCAAGGTGTTCAATTGCAGGGCCGAGACCTATGGACCGGTTTTCAGAATAAACGCCCTGCATTATGTTATGGTCTACGCCACCTGCCCGGAGGCCATCAAGGTAAACACGGCCACTTGCGCAACTGTTGATTGCAGCCATCAGTTAGTTGCACAATCATTGCCAAATAAAGTAATATAAAAGTGCACCGGCTGGCCCGGAAGTCCGTGCACCCCAAATATGGCTGCAACCGTACCAACTGTTGTTGTTTGTTGGGAGAAAATGTGGCGCAAAGTTTTGTGAACATTCACTTTCTTTCTTTCTTTCTTTTTTCTTCTTCTCCCTGTGTTCGTCATTTAATTTCTCTGCC